>JAQFVV010012646.1:483054-801787 GCA_028023455.1 Epiperipatus broadwayi | reverse complement strand
TATCAATTTATTAAAAATTTTAAATTTAAGGTATATTTAGCTATATGATGTTGATTTTATTTATGATAATCTTTCAAAAGTTTAATTAAAGTAATCTATGAATATTTGATATGTGAAATTGTGCTAATGTTTGAGAGAGACGTTTCAATAAAAGATGATAATATTATATGGTTGGGAAAACTGGCCATGATCAATACTGCATTAATAAGTTTTGTAAATAAATGTTTAAAGCTAAAAGTTAAAAAGATAAGTTAAAATTAAATGCATATATTTATTGTTGATAAAGATTAATATTTAATAAGTGAATATAAATATTTTAATTATTAATAGTATATAATAGAAGATTAATATTTGATTTTAATAATATCGAATTATTATTTTAAAGTTGTTATAATATATTATTTATTTTAAAAATATTTATTTTTAAAATTAAATTGTTAGTTTATTTTTAGATAATTACAAGCGTTTGTATCTGTGTTGTAAAACAGATGATAGATAGACATATGTACACACATGCTTGTAAGTTTTATAGTAAAGTTGCAAAACTGTTCTAAAATTCTATTATAAAATTTATAAATATTATATTGGCTATCACGAGATAAAAATAAAGATAATTAATGTGAAATATTAAATCTGATTTTTAAAATACTGTTTAAAAAAACGTAACGTATAAAAATAGACTTAGTTTGTTTAAAAAATAGTCTTATAAAAGTTAAAAGTGAAATAAAGTAAAAAATATATTTTAAAAAAATGTTTAATGGATTTAAATAAATGATAAAGATCCATTTAAGAATTTAATAATGTAATAAATAATAAATATTAAATAAGTCATTATTTATTTTTAATTCTGTATTGTTGGTAAAATATGTAAATAGGCTAGCAAGGTGATTGTTTAATTTACCAATCAAGTGGGGAATGTATTCCGGTATAAAACCAAGGTTCAATTGTTCAGGGGGGATTATGATTATGATTTCTTTTAAGTGAAGTGTGCTATTAGATATAGCTAAGTAAAATTATAGACGCTCTCGTAATCGTTTTAAAATTATAAGAGAGTAGTTTTAAATAATTTATAAAAGTTTTACCGTTAAATATGCAGTGCTAATTTATTTATAATTCCCTATTGATCGTCTCTATCGAAGCTCAATTTACTATCAAATAATCATGAAAGCATCGTATAAGGATAAAATGTATTGGAGACTTTATACTAAAAATATAACAAACGCTGGATTAACTAGGAGAATTACTAGTTGGACAAAAGTAATATATTGGACATTATATGAATTTAAAAGTTGATTATAATTAATTTTTATAAACAAATATTTTAAAGAAAGATAAATACTTCTTTATGAAGAAAGTATTTTTAAAATACAAATTTAAGTATATATCTTGGTAAAGATATGGTAATTAATAATAATTGTAGAATTACTTGCCTTGTTAAGTCTTTGTGGTTTAAAAGACTAGATTTCGATAGTTTTAAAAGGCAAATAAATCGGAAGTTTAATTGGTAAAGAAATACCTGTAAATAAAATATTATATAGTAAAGTCTGGACGCTGGTCGTACAGAAGAATTTTAGAAATTAATCTTACCTAAATATTTATTAAGGAATGCGCAAATAAGTATACGTGGATATCCAAGTCAATTTATAATAATTAAATAAGAACATTATAAACTATTGACTAATCCTAGAAATAATAACTTTTAAATAATTTTTCTTTAAAGAAATGAATCCGGATCCTATAAACTATTTTAATTATTATTTTGTTTCTTATGGTGGAACTTATTTTATTTTATTTTTAAAAAAAAAAACGTTTTCATTTATTTCGTAAAAACTGTTTAAACACGTGATGTACCGGAAAAGGAAGTAATGTTGGTAAAAGTTTGTGCCTAGGAAAAAAAGAACAATTATGGGTGGAAAGAAGACACCGTTGGATTTTATGTAACATATTTTTGTTTTTTCTTAACTAACATAGATATTTAATTATTTATTGATCTATTAAAGATAAGAGAGGTACATTTTTTTTAAAAAAGTAACTAAATATTAATATAACACTTAATTTCATAAAGTTTATTTTTATATAATTATACAACACGTAATATTTTAAAGAATAATTGTTGAGTATAAATGTGAAATTATTTTGTAAAACTGTAATCCTGGAGGACATCGTGTGGCGGATAATAAATTGGAGTATCATTTATGGTAAAAATTATATAATAGTAATAATTTGATGTATTTTGCTTTGTTTTCTTTAGATCAACTAAATATTATTTGATTGTTGAATGAATGTATAAATATTTAAAGAATATACACGCATAATATTAGTAATAACAGTTTTATTTTAATATGCATACTTTAAATTTATGATATAAATTTATTATAACGTAATAAGAGAAATCCATAAATAATTATATGATTCTTTCGTGAATAAGTTTTAATGTTTCTGTTACAATATTAGGAATTTGATTTATTATATTAGTATGAGTTATTTATATTACTTTTCAAGTTAGTAAGAGGTAAAAATATCTATATTTTATTTTTTTTTATTAGATAAGTTAAATTAATTTTATATAGAAATTTATATTTTGTTTGAAGGGTTTATCGTATATCGATGATGAGGTATAAGATAGTTTGGATAGTCATTATTTTTTTAAAAATTGGTAAGCTGTTACTGAAGTTAAATAAGGTCAAAATGATATTTGTAGATAGAATTTTATTAGGAAGGAATAGGAATTACGAGTAGAGAAGAGTAGTAGTTTAAATAGAAAAGAATCATAGAATTTATTTTAATATAATACTTTATAAAATTTGAAATTGTTGAATAATTTTAAATATTATTTTAAGAAAAGAACATATATGTATTGCATATTTTGGTAAGACATACAGTATGGAATTACATCAGAATGAAGTAAATAATTATATAATCAATAAATGTCATTATATTATAAAGTTATATCAGTCTATACATTAGTTGATATTTGATTAATGCTAATAGTAAATGTAATACATACTAGTACATTATAATAGAAATAGCAATAATACTTAAGTGAAGTAGCATTTTTAATTGTTAAAGTTTGTTTATTTTACATATGCTACATAAGTGATATTTTACATAAAAGTCTTCTTTTGTACTAACTAATGACAAATGATATCTATTAAGATTTAAGTTCATAAACTTAATTAAATGTTACTGATAAAACATTTAAGAAATGTATGGATTATCTATTTATGTTTATGGAAATAGTAACAGTGTAAAAATCTTGTATTATTATTTTTCTTATTTTTTTTATTTTCTTTGGTTTCCACTTGTAATGTAAATAATGTACATAAGTTGTTTATTAAAGTTGATGTAAATAAATTTGTTTAAGTTGT
Source organism: Epiperipatus broadwayi (assembly GCA_028023455.1). Taxonomy (NCBI): domain Eukaryota; kingdom Metazoa; phylum Onychophora; class Udeonychophora; order Euonychophora; family Peripatidae; genus Epiperipatus; species Epiperipatus broadwayi. Next base: position 798,419 of record JAQFVV010012646.1, on the reverse strand, counting down.
TTAAAAGTGTGTCGAATTCATTATTTTGCACCACAGCATTTGACAACAGATAATTTGAATAAACATAATATTTGCACAATATGAATTTATTATTATTATTTTAAAAAGAAACACAGTATTTTCTTAATATAATTTATAGAAATTGATTGACATTAACATATAATATTATAATGGTCACAAGGTAATTATAATGCACAATATAAGAGTATAATATTATTTATTGCCACATATTATTAAATTATAAGATTTTAGTATAATTTTTAAATTAAGATACTATATGAAAATGAAAGACATGTAGATGATTCACTTATTTCCTTAATGATTAATAGTATAATAAAATAGATAAGATTAATTTATACACTAGAAATTATTATTGTTAGTTATTATTATTATGATAAGTTAGGTGTAGTTAGGTTTGATATTAAATCCCTTATCATGCCTATCTGCAAGAAATATTATTACTTTAAAATAATTAAAAGAACCTGAGATTATTTAATTATATTTCCTTAATAAAAGATTGAGATTTATTTATTATTATTATTGAAGTTAGTTAATTTTTATAAAAGACATAAGAGTGCTGTAGATGTAGTAATGAGATAATAAAGAGGTAATAGTATTCTTATGCCATTGAGATAGTGTCTTGGGAAGACATTAGCTCAATGTAAATTCAATTACCACTTGTAACTTCACTTCATAGTCTCATGATTTTAATAAATACTTATTTAATTAGTACATGATATTGAACTATATTAATTTTGGTAAGTTATAATGAATCTGATAAGATATAGTATTATAAAAATATATTAATGATAGTTATACATATTTTAGCCGAGCATAACGATTTAATTGAGCTAGTCATATTTTAAGTTATATTATATATCGGGAAGTGAGGGTACAAACGGTAGTTAGGATTTTGGCGCCCAAACGTTGTAGGCTTAGATATTTAGTTAAGGATTTGGATACACAATTTTAGGGTTTGGTATATGTTAGGGGAATAGAGTGATAGGTATAGATTTGTTAATAAAATAGTGTATGGGTTAAAATGTATAATTTAGGAATTAATGATTAGTATATTTTATTAAATATAAATAGTTTAGTATTTCTATAATAGTAGTTATAATTGATTAGATGTTAATTATAAAATTAAAATGAAAATCTTATTATTAAAGTTATTATATTTTCATGTGGTATCTATAATATGATTATTAAAAATCAAATACTAGGTTATTTTTAAATTAATAAGCAAATAAATATGTAAATTATGAAAATGTGGCAAATAATTATTTTGTAATATGACCATGTCAATTCTTAAGATATTTTAAATGTATATTGAATATAATATATTATGTGCAAATTGTCTGTGGATCATAGGTGTGAAAATTAATGACATGACACAATTTTGTTATTTGTAGTTATATAATTAGTTAATAATAAACAGTATAGAGTTTTCAGAGATGATGTTTTGTGATTAATTGTAGAAGTGAATTGAGTGGAGATGGAAAGGTTGGTAGGGAATTATTTTTTTTGAAAATATTGATAATAAGTACTGCATACTACTAGAACTGAATTTTAAAAAATATAGAAATGAATAACTGGGATAAAGATTTAGAAGTTGAGATGTCTAATTTTATTGTTGAGGATAATAATTGTGAGGAGAGAAAAGAAGTGAAGAAATTAGTAGATTTTGAGACAATATTAGAAAATACTCAAAATATGGATAGTGAAATAGAGGAGGAGGAAGAGATAATTTTTAAAACAGTAGAGAAAGAAGTAATAAAAACTGAGAAAAATATAGAGAACTTCTCGATGTTTGATTTCATGAAGCATTTTGAATTAATGAGTCAAGGTATTATTGATTCAGTGAATAAAAATAGTATTAGATTTGATTCTTTTAAAGAAGAAATGAAAGAGGAGAGGAATGAAAATAGTATTAGATTTGATTCTTTAAATATTAGATTTGATTCTTTTAAAGAAGAAATGAAAGAGGAGAGGAATGAAAATAGTATTAGATTTGATTCTGATTCTTTTAAAGAAGAAATGAAAGAGGAGAGTAATAAAAATAGTATTAGATTTGATTCTTTTAAGGAAGATATGAATATGAAGTTCGATTCTCTTAGAGAGTATATAAACAAAAATAATATAAAAGTAGAATCTCTTGAGGAAAATATTAAAGAAGTTAAAGAAGACTTAAGTAAAGATAGAGAAGAAATCAGATTTTGTATAGACAATATAAATAAAAAGATTGATGATAATTCTGAAATTGTAAAGAATTTTAAAAAAGAAGTGGAAGATAAAATTAATAATCTGGATTTAAGGTTTAGCAAGAATGAGGAAGTAATTGAATCTTTAAAGATAGAAGTGATAAAAATTGATGATAAAAATCAGGAATTATTGGAAAGAAGATTTTGTGAATTTTCAGAAAACACTATAAAGAGTTTGAAAGATCAAATAGCAGAATCTATTGATCAGTGTAGAATAAATAATAGTGATTTAGCTTTAAAAATTGATAGTTATAAATTGAAGGTTGACAGTGAGATTTGTGAGGTTAAAAGCCATGTTAATAATGTTAGTGAGGATATTAAAAGTGTTAGGAGTACAATAGTTCAGACTAAAGTAGATATAAAGGATGAAATAGAAAAGGAACTAATAGAAAAATTTAAGGGTCTAGATATTAAAAGAATCGATGAACATAAATATCGATCAAAGGTAGGTGAGAATTTAAAACGTATGCAAAATGACATAAAAGAGCAAGCGGGTATGTTAGAACAAAATAGTGATAAGTACAAGGAAATCTTAGATAAAAATTTGGACGAATTTAGAAAGGAGCAGAAAGGGTATGTTAAACAAGTACTTGAACAAATGGATTTCGAGGGAAAATTTCAACAGATGTATAACCAGATAGAGATGAAAAATGTAAATAATACAAGGACAGAATTATTAAAAGGGAAAGTAAGTGATAAGGCATATGAAGATTATATTAGTTTATCACAAATAAATAAAGTAGAATCTGTAAGGAAAGGTGATAGTAATCAGTCAGAACATACTGTTGTGAAAGAAATTGATATCAGACCGGTCAGAGAAATTGTTAATTATGAGGGAAATGCAAATAATTCGATGGCCTTACGTTTCATGAAAGTTAAGCCATTTAAAGGAGAGTATATGGAAAATCCCTGAGTTCTTAAATAATTTAGATGAATTATTTTCCATATGTTCATTATCAGAGAAAGAAAAAGTAGCAGTTTGTAGCAACCATTTGTATGGAATTGCCAAAGATTGGTGGCAATCACTTTTTGAAAAACCAGTAACTTATGGCGATTTTAAATGTTTTATTGTGGGAAGTTTTTGGAACTCTGATAAACAAGATAGCATTAGATACCAAATTACCCAGGAAAAATACCATATCAGCAAAGGCAGTTATACAAGTTTTTTTAGAAATCAGGCTGTTCGGTTGAAAACATTGACTGCTTGTCCATTATCAGAAGGACAGATTGTAAGAATCGTAAGACATAATTTGCCTAAAAATGTCGAACAGTTACTGATAGCTGCTGATCGTGGTTCGATAGAAGAGGTTTCAGAGGTGTTAGATGCTCTTGAGGTAGCTGAGATATCTATGGACAATAGATTTAAGATAAACAAAGAGAGAAATAATTATCCTTTATCAAATATTAATGTCAATACTGGTGTGAGATCTTCTGCAGGGTTTAAAAGGAGATATGAATACAGAGGTAGAGATAGGATGTCTCCACATTTAAGAAAATTTGTTAGATTCGATACATTTAGGGATAGAAATGATAGTCAAAGTAATCAGCCTTCTACTAGTGGTATGACCACAATTTTAAAAAGACCAGCTAATAAAGCTAGTAATAAGAAATTAAACTAAAAAGTAGGTGAAAATGCATTTATGTTAACCACACCAGATGGTGAGAAAGGAACTTATAATGCAAGAAGTTTGATTCCATATCCTTCTGAAGTGTGAATTATAATTTTCAAAAAGATGTATTGTGGGTGGAGATTTTCAATGTGATGTTCAGATACTTTATTTTTTATATCATGAAATAATTTATTGTTATATGTAGTAAGTTAGCAGAAGAAAATAAAGATTTTATTGAAGTAGATTATAAAAAATATATGGTGAGGTATCATTTATTAAGTCAGTAAATGATAATTTAGGAAGAAATGAATTTTTTTGTCAGAATAACTAGAAAAGAAATTGAGTTAGCTGTTGAAGTAAATATTTTAAATAATAAGTTAGTTAATAAAAGAGAGAAGAGTATAAAAAACTCATTATAATGACTAAGGGAGAAATAAATGAGAATAGATAGTATGTTAAAGTAAGTGATAAAGGGAATGAATTATATAGAAGAATATTGAGAGAACCTAAGGAATATTTTATATTGATGAATAATATGATAAGAGTGAATAGATCTTATGAAAGGTCAATTTATGAAAAGAGTTATGGATGAATTTAAGAATTTTCATGAATATGGTAGTAATGATCATAAAATTAATAAATCTTCAGGGATAAAGTTAATCTCTTTAGATGAAAAGTGTCTAGATTTATTGGATGATGATTTATTAAAAACTGCTAATGAAACTAGCAACAAGTTTAAAAGTGAAATGCAAGATGTGAGTCAAAAGGTAGTGTTAATTACAGAAATATGTGTTCACAGTTTAGTTTGTATAAAAGGTGTTATTTAAAGGGATTTAAAACTTGATATTTCATAGTAAGATTAGGGAAATAAAATTAACCTAATTAAAAATATAAATAAAGGAAAAGTGAGACTTAATTTTATAAAGTAACAAAAATTATGATAATTTCATTTAAAAGTGTTTTCTGGTTGAGATTTTAATGTGATGTTCCAATGCTTTATAAAATTTCATGTTAAAGTGATTTATTATGATATTCAATGATAAGGAAATGGAGATGATAATTGTAGATTAAAGAAGATGAAGGTAGATGGTTAATTTAAAATTTTATCCGAAGGAGGAGGATATGTGCCCTTTTGTATGGGTCACCATGAATTGTTATATCAATTTATTAAAAATTTTAAATTTAAGGTATATTTAGCTATATGATGTTGATTTTATTTATGATAATCTTTCAAAAGTTTAATTAAAGTAATCTATGAATATTTGATATGTGAAATTGTGCTAATGTTTGAGAGAGACGTTTCAATAAAAGATGATAATATTATATGGTTGGGAAAACTGGCCATGATCAATACTGCATTAATAAGTTTTATAAATAAATGTTTAAAGCTAAAAGTTAAAAAGATAAGTTAAAATTAAATGCATATATTTATTGTTGATAAAGATTAATATTTAATAAGTGAATATAAATATTTTAATTATTAATAGTATATAATAGAAGATTAATATTTGATTTTAATAATATCGAATTATTATTTTAAAGTTGTTATAATATATTATTTATTTTAAAAATATTTATTTTTAAAATTAAATTGTTAGTTTATTTTTAGATAATTACAAGCGTTTGTATCTGTGTTGTAAAACAGATGATAGATAGACATATGTACACACATGCTTGTAAGTTTTATAGTAAAGTTGCAAAACTGTTCTAAAATTCTATTATAAAATTTATAAATATTATATTGGCTATCACGAGATAAAAATAAAGATAATTAATGTGAAATATTAAATCTGATTTTTAAAATACTGTTTAAAAAAACGTAACGTATAAAAATAGACTTAGTTTGTTTAAAAAATAGTCTTATAAAAGTTAAAAGTGAAATAAAGTAAAAAATATATTTTAAAAAAATGTTTAATGGATTTAAATAAATGATAAAGATCCATTTAAGAATTTAATAATGTAATAAATAATAAATATTAAATAAGTCATTATTTATTTTTAATTCTGTATTGTTGGTAAAATATGTAAATAGGCTAGCAAGGTGATTGTTTAATTTACCAATCAAGTGGGGAATGTATTCCGGTATAAAACCAAGGTTCAATTGTTCAGGGGGGATTATGATTATGATTTCTTTTAACCCTTTTCCCGCGCTCGACGAGACTCCTCGTCGACATCTAAAATCACTCTAACTCAGTTCATTTTTATACGATAAATTTCGTTAAATACGTATTTAATTCGTTTTTAAAAGTTCTGTACGATGGTGACATCTTCCGATTTATTTTAGAAGTAAAAAATAAAAAAAAACGCATTTTAAACCTAAACAAAGAAGGAACATTATTTGTGATTGGTTCTTAGCATGCTCTCAGCCGAAAAAGACATTCTGATTGGCTGGAAAGAACAAAGAAACTGCCTGATCAAAGAAAATAAAGAAAAACGCTGAGATTTTCATTTCGAATACGATTTAAATTATTATTAAATAATATTTATGGAAATTAAACATAATTTTCAGAGAGAATAATAAAAAAACAAAATTATTTTCGAAAAATATTGAAGATTTAAGTAAATATATTGAAGATGTAGTAAAAAGAAATATTTACTTTTCTATAACGTAAAAGTCGATCTTTTTGTTTACATTATAACTTTTATGTTGCCGATATAGAATATCTTAGAATAAATAAATAGCAATTTATTTTTGAAAGAACTTTCGTTTTCTTCATGACCTGAAAAATTAATTATATACTTTTTATAAACGTATCTGAGTTGAATTTAATATTATAGACGAATATGTTTTAACAATAGGCTTTGTCTTCAGTTTGTGAGTTGGCCAATTAAAAGATTTGATTTTTATCTCATACAACCAATGATTTAATTAGCGGTTTAAGGGTTAAGTGAAGTGTGCTATTAGATATAGCTAAGTAAAATTATAGACACTCTCGTAATCATTTTAAAATTATAAGAGAGTAGTTTTAAATAATTTATAAAAGTTTTACCATTAAATATGCAGTGCTAATTTATTTATAATTCCCTATTAATCGTCTCTATCGAAGCTCAATTTACTATCAAATAATCATGAAAACATCGTATAAGGATAAAATGTATTGGAGACTTTATACTAAAAATATAACAAACACTGGATTAACTAGGAGAATTACTAGTTGGACAAAAGTAATATATTGGACATTATATGAATTTAAAAGTTGATTATAATTAATTTTTATAAACAAATATTTTAAAGAAAGATAAATACTTCTTTATGAAGAAAGTATTTTTTAAATACAAATTTAAGTATATATCTTGGTAAAGATATGGTAATTAATAATAATTGCAGAAGTACTTGCCTTGTTAAGTCTTTGTGGTTTAAAAGACTAGATTTCGATAGTTTTAAAAGGCAAATAAATCGGAAATTTAATTGGTAAAGAAATACCTGTAAATAAAATATTATATAGTGAAATCTGGACGCTGGTCGTACAGAAGAATTTTAGAAATTAATCTTACCTAAATATTTATTAAGGAATGCGCAAATAAGTATACGTGGATATCCAAGTCAATTTATAATAATTAAATAAGAACATTATAAACTATTGACTAATCCTAAAAATAATAACTTTTAAATAATTTTTCTTTAAAGAAATGAATCCGGATCCTATAAACTATTTTAATTATTATTTTGTTTCATATGGTAGAACTTATTTCATTTTTATTTTTTTAAAAAAAAAAACGTTTTCATTTATTTTGTAAAAACTGTTTAAACACGTGATGTACCGGAAAAGGAAGTAATGTTGGTAAAAGTTTGTGCCTAGGAGAAAAAGAACAATTATGGGTGGAAAGAAGACACCGTTGGATTTTATGTAACATATTTTATTTTCTTAACTAACATAGATATTTAATTATTTATTGATCTATTAAAGATAAGAGAGGTACATTTTTTTTTAAAAAGTAACTAATTATTAATATAACACTTAATTTCATAAAGTTTATTTTTATATAATTATACAACACGTAATATTTTAAAGAATAATTGTTGAGTATAAATGTGAAATTATTTTGTAAAACTGTAATCCTGGAGGACATCGTGTGGCGGATAATAAATTGGAGTATCATTTATGGTAAAAATTATATAATAGTAATAATTTGATGTATTTTGCTTTGTTTTCTTTAGATCAACTAAATGTTATTTGATTGTTGAATAAATGTATAAATATTTAAAGAATATACACAAATAATATTAGTAATAACAGTTTTATTTTAATATGCATACTTTAAATTTATGATATAAATTTATTATAACGTAATAAGAGAAATCCATAAATAATTATATGATTCTTTCGTGAATAAGTTTTAATGTTTCTGTTACAATATTAGGAATTTGATTTATTATATTAGTATGAGTTATTTATATTACCTTTCAAGTTAGTAAAAGGTAAAAATATCTATATTTTATTTTATTTTTTATTAGATAAGTTAAATTAATTTTATATAGAAATTTATATTTTGTTTGAAGGGTTTATCGTATATCGATGGTGAGGTATAAGATAGTTTGGATAGTCATTATTTTTTAAAAATTGGTAAGCTGTTACTGAAGTTAAATAAGGTCAAAATGATATTTGTAGATAGAATTTTATTAGGAAGGAATAGGAATTACGAGTAGAGAAGATTAGTAGTTTAAATAGAAAAGAATCATAGAATTTATTTTAATAAAATACTTTATAAAATTTGAAATTGTTGAATAATTTTAAATATTATTTTAAGAAAAGAACATATATGTATTGCATATTTTGGCAAGACATACAGTGTGGAATTACATCAGAATGAAGTAAATAATTATATAATCAATAAATGTCATTATATTATAAAGTTATATCAGTCTATACATTAGTTGATATTTGATTAATGCTAATAGTAAATGTAATACATACTAGTACATTATAATAGAAATAGCAATAATACTTAAGTGAAGTAGCATTTTTAATTGTTAAAGTTTGTTTATTTTACATATGCTACATAAGTGATATTTTACATAAAAGTCTTCTTTTGTACTAACTAATGACAAATGATATCTATTAAGATTTAAATTTATAAACTTAATTAGATGTTACTGATAAAACATTTAAGAAATGTATGGATTATCTATTTGTGTTTATGGAAATAGTAACAGTGTAAAAATCTTGTATTATTATTTTTCTTATTTTTTATTTTCTTTGGTTTCCACTTGTAATGTAAATAATGTACATAAGTTGTTTATTAAAGTTGATGTAAATAAATTTGTTTAAGTTGTTTTAAAAGTGTGTCGAATTCATTATTTTACACCACAGCATTTGACAACAGATAATTTGAATAAACATAATATTTGCACAATATGAATTTATTATTATTATTTTAAAAAAAACACAGTATTTTCTTAATATAATTTATAGAAATTGATTGACATTAACATATAATATTATAATGGTCACAAGGTAATTATAATGCACAATAGAAGAATATAATATTATTTATTGCCACATATTATTAAATTATAAGATTTTAGTATAATTTTTAAATTAAGGTACTATATGAAAATGAAAGACATGTAGATGATTCACTTATTTCCTTAATGATTAATAGTATAATAAAATAGATAAGATTAATTTATACACTAGAAATTATTATTGTTAGTTATTATTATTATGATAAGTTAGGTGTAGTTAGGTTTGATATTAAATCCCTTATCATGCCTATCTGCAAGAAATATTATTACTTTAAAATAATTAAAAGAACCTGAGATTATTTAATTATATTTCCTTAATAAAAGATTGAGATTTATTTATTATTATTATTAAAGTTAGTTAATTTTTATAAAAGACATAGTATTCTTATGCCATTGAGATAGTGTCTTGGGAAGACATTAGCTCAATGTAAATTCAATTACCACTTGTAACTTCACTTCATAGTCTCATGATTTTAATAAATACTTATTTAATTAATACATGATATTGAACTATATTAATTTTGGTAAGTTATAATGAATCTGATAAGATATAGTATTATAAAAATATATTAATGATAGTTATACATATTTTAGCCGAGCATAACGATTTAATTGAGCTAGTCATATTTTAACTTATATATCAGGAAGTGAGGGTACAATATATATATATATATATATATATATATATATATATATATATATATATATATATATATATATATATATATATATATATAGTTTAAATAATTATTATATAATTATTGTGGAAAAATAATGAGAAATATTTAATAAAGTAGCAACAATTTTTTTTTTTTTAAGTCCAAAATTTTTTTCAAGATAATCTTGCAAATGGATTATAAAAAATTAAAACCATCAATATTTTAAACATTGTATTTTTTGTGAATAATAAAGTTTTTTGAACTTTTCTGATTGTCTCCTATCGTATATTAATAAACCATTAATACACATAGCTAAATGGTTATAATATATAAATCATATCCCAGTTAATGCTTAAAATAATAGGACAGTTATAATCTGCTGTCAAGGCAACAGATTTCTGATATTATATTGATTTATTTTAAGTATAGGCCACAATTATACAATTTATGTGTGTATGTAATTAAGAGAAATAAACTATTGTCCATCATATTATGAATAAATAACATCTCTGCATGTTAATAAAGGATCAGAACAGACTGGATCCACTTATTCTTTAAGCTAATCATTATAAATTTACCTTTGTCAACATTGATGAATATTCAGAATGAAATTAACATATCATCCAGATAAAAATATGGCATTAATAATTATTAAATTAATAATCAATTATACAAGGATGGAAACAATCTCATTTTAATAAACTTACTTTAATAATGAAATAAAAGTTATGCATGTCAGTATTTAAATATGTCAGCCATATTTTTTTAAAAAAGAGTTAAAATAACTTAAATAGTTTTAATCAAATAATCAAATGACTTTACTGCTCAGGGGTTCATATGGTGTTCAAACTTGGGAAGTTCCAGAATTGGAATTAATCCAAGGATCATACATTTCAGAATGTGACATTTTTATCAGTGCACTAAACCACATAGGGCATAGTGTAACATTACAGCATATCAAAGCATTTGTATTTTTTTGGAATATAGTATTTTGGAGTAGTAAACTGCTTAATTGTAAAAACAAATTGTCTTGCATCATCATTTAATATTCATATATCATATTAAAAATATAATTAATCTGAATTTTAATCTATAGCAGATTATTTATAGAAAGAAATCAGCTAGAAACTTTAATATTAAAAATATTTTAAAATACGTTTTTGACTGTAATAATAAACAGAAGAGCTATGCCAAATTTCATCCTATTATAATCAAGTGACTAGCATCTAAATGACATTTTTAAAGACAATTTTTGGTGATTTACTGATTTTAAAAAAAGTATAAATGACAGATAAATAAGATTTAAATTCATGAAATTTAATTTTAATTCTAACTTATCATAAATATCCAAAAAGAGAAGAAAAAAGTTTAATCAAAATTAAAAAGGTATTACATAACAGTTTTGAAACAAAAATTAATTGTAAAAAGAACTCTCAATAGAAAATAGATTGTAAAAAAATATTAATTTTTTTTTACTTCCATTGTAAAAAAAACAAAACAACAACGCTGCATTAAAAATTAGCAATAAAAAAAATAATAAAATCTAAGGTATAGATGAAACTTTAATCATACTATGAGCTAAGATAAAATAAACAACTGCAAATGGTCAGCACAGTTGCCTTACAAGCAGTTGTCCCGGGTTTGCGGGTTCACTTCCCGCCCGATGCTTTGACACATAAGAAGAAATATATATATATGAAAAATCATTTGGAGAAGATAGAATAGTAATAAAAAGTTAAAAAAATAAATTAATATTTTTAGAAAAAGGATTATCATATTAAAAAAGATGATTAAAAAAAAAAGAAAATATATGAGAAAATACTGACCAATAGTTTAATATCAACCATTTTTAATCTCTGACTGCATAGTTTAATTCAGAAGTGGAGATTTAAGAGTTGAAAGATTTTGGACTGATTCTTAGCTGGTAAAACATAATCTTTTTGGTTAATTGATTGAAATTAGTGACCTCAACTTATCACGCGATGCTTAAATATCGCGTGACCTCCTGAGCAATGCTTAATGAGCTACAACCTTTTTACTAAAGTTTTTTATATAATACTCTATAAATTTTACAAGAGCAGTTTAAATTGTAACTATATAAAAGGTAATGTTGTTGTTGTTGTTTTTTTTTAAAAAAAAAAAGACTATGCACCAGTAAAAAATATCAAGATTTAGAAGTATACTTTGCATCATTGGGTAAATAACTGATGGCAAAAAGATAATGAAATTTTCAGCTGGAAACCAAGAGATAAGAATCTTCCTAATTTGACTTAGCATGATGAAATCAAAGAATTAATCGGATCGCTACGGAGATAAAAATTTGTAAATGAAGAAAATTTTGTCATGGATAGGAATAGGTCATAAGTACAATAATGAAAAATAAGAAAGGTGCTACAATATAATACTTTTCATATTTTATTACAACTTTTTTATATCATTTTTATTTTATATTCAATAAAAAATATATTTTAAAATGAAAAATCCAAAGAGATCTATTTATAGCAATAATTATAATATTTAAAACGCTATTACTATATATATAATAAATTAAGCAAATCTGTTTGCATTTAGAAACTTCTTTTTTCATTTCTTATTGTTTATTTTATTTTTAAGTTGCACGTGACTGCGCAATTTCATGGTAAACACATCACCATCAACTTAAATAAACACTGCAATAAAAAAAAAAAAAAAGAATGAAAATGTATTAAATATTGATTTTTTTAAAAATCCCTCTAGAAAATGGTGTATTTATAAAAATAAAAAAAATGACTGAAATATTACACAAAATATTAAATCAACAATAACATAAAAAATCTTAAATTTTTTTTTAAAGGTGCTTAAATTCAGGGTGAGTTTAAAAAATTTCTACACGCTTAAAATTTTTCTTGAAACACTAGATGGTAAAGCTTTGAGTATGTTTCTATTCTCGGTTTATAGCTGTGCTTGGCTATACAATAAAACAAGGATGAAAAACACATTTTCTGCACCAGCTGTCTGTAATCATGATGAATAGCATTGTTTGACTAGAACAGTTGGAAAAACTTTAGAGTCAGTTAGTTAAAGATTTTTTTTTTGCTTGATATTGTACATAAGTTTTAAAAATACATATTAAACAGTATTTAGATATTTTATTACTTGAATATTCTGGCTTATTTTTATTGTTATATAGCCTGAAGATGTGTATAAGCTTGTGAAATATAGATAAAAATACATTATTATCAATCATAAAAAGCTAACAATTTTTTCTAATCATTATGGTGCAAATAACTAAAAAAAAATCTTAAAGAGTTAGTGAGAGATATTAATATTTTTCAATCTCTAAAAAATGTTCACTATTTTTAGTTAATTTTGCCAGTGGTATTAATTAAATCTACTTGTTCCATATGTCATAGCACCGGCCGGGATGCGAACCCACAACCGTCTGCAACCAACTACTTGCTTGCAAGGCGGCCGCGATGATCTCTCGGCTAATAGCGCTTGACAAAAACTAAATCTACTTGTTTGTTGTTATTTTCTATCATTTTCCACATTTCAAAAAATCTTTTTTTTTTTTTTATTAGTCCAATATTTTGAAACAGATTTTTTTAAATTCTAAATCGAGTGGTGGTATACAAAGTCAACTTATCATGATATTTCACTTTTTTTTACTTCCTCTGTGATAGTTTCACTCAATTCTTATGTGAGAATAATAGTGCATTAATTAGAAAAAGACTTGTAAAGCAGATTAAAGTCTTTAAATATATAAGAACTGACTAAGACAATAGTGAAAGAAGTAAAAACAAATCTGAAAATTATGATTGTTAATTAGGTTTTCTAGATGAGAAGTAGACTTTGTACAGTATTCAATTTAGAATCCAAAAAAATACATATTTCAAAAATGTGATTTACGAAAAGAAATAAGACTTTAAAAAAATTATTAAAAAAATCAATAACAAAACAAATAGATTAGATTATAAACACTGGCAAATTTAAATAACAGGAATAAACTGAACATGCATTGGAAAATGATAATTATTAATATATATCTTATACAATATTGTAAAAAATTAAGGAAGGAAAAAAAAGATTTAAAATGCTTTTAAAAAAGCAAATAATTACAATTTTCTTCTAAAAAAGGAATGAAAGAGGATTGATGATAATAGCTTAGACTGCAGTTCTTGATGAAATACTTGGAGAAGTTTTGAAATATGATAATATTGGATTTTTTTAAAAACATTTGAACTCATGAAGTTATAGCACCTGATCTTAAAGATGCTTTTATTGTTCCAATCTTTAAAAACAAATAGAATAGACAAGAGTGCAGTAATAACCATGGAATATCATTATTACCCACTGCAGCAAATGTATTTTCAAGAACAAAAGTATTTTCAATAATTTTCTTGAATTGGTTACTTTAGTTATAGATTAATGCTACCAGATACTCAAAGTAATTTTAGAGAATTGAGAAGCACTATAGACATGATTTTTGTTGCTAGGCAAATAAAAAAAAGGGTCAGGAACAAATGAATGAATTACATATTGTTTTTATTGATTTGGTCAAGGCATCTGGTTCAGTTAATAGGACAAGCCTATAACATTGTTTGAATGTAATTGGTTGTTCATTAAAATTTACTTACATTATATAGCTTCCATGTAATAGAGTGAAAAAAATGTGTTATTACAACAAGAGGAGAATATAAATCATTTGAGATAAAAGCCAGTGTTAAACAGGATGTGTACTGGCTTTTTATGACAGTGACCTTTGGAATTGTTTATAGATGGCTTAATTAAACAGGAATCAAGATATTACATAAGTTTGATGATAAAACTTAAATTTATTAAAATCAATAACAAGAACTTCATCTTTTTTTGGATTCAGGATTTGCATATTCTGATGAATATACTATTTTACAAATTCAAAAGACAATTTATAGAATGTTCTTAATGTTTTGAATATAACTTAAGTAGATCTTTGTTTATTAATTAATGTTTAAAAAACTCAAGTTCTTTATCAACCAGTAACTAAAGAAAAATTCTCAGCAATTTTTAACTTGGATGGTTATCAATTTGAGAGTGAAAATCAGTTAAACTACCTTTTTAGTTTTAGAAATAAAAAACTGAATTTAGATATTGAAGTCCAACACAGATTTCAACATCCTACTGCTAGTTTTAACAACTTAAAAGATGGTGTATTTTATTATATGGAAATAGCTACTGCAATTAAATTAGTTGTATACAAAGCTGTTATTCTATTTAATTTACTTTACAAACATAAAACTTGGGCATCTTATAAATGCAATATAAAGGCATTAGAAAAGTTTCATACAAAGATGCTCCATAAAATTTTTAAAATGCAATAGCAAGATCATAAAACTAATCAAAATGTTATTCTGTTCACTGGTTGTGATACTATTGAATCCACTATTGTAAAACCACATGGTCATTGAATTGGATATAAAATGAATGAATAATGGGAGACTTCCTTAAACATTATTTTATGGTAAAGTTAATAGTTATACATTAGATAAAGTGCTGGTTTTGTCCTGGTATTTTTAATCTAATACTTGAATTTCCTAGCACCTCACTGAGGATGCCAGTAACAGAAACTGGTCTGGGGGTTGAGGATATTCTGCAAATCTTGTTAAGAGCTTATTTTGCAAGCTCTATATATAACATTTATAAATTCAAGCTTGTTAAATTAGGTCATGTGACATCTAACTTGATTTTTTTATGGTAAACTTGAGTATGGATTTCATAGGAGGGGTAGATCCCATCTATGTTATAAAGATTACTTCAAAGACATTCTAAAGAAGTGCAATGTCAAATGTTTATATGGGAAAGATGTGGCAGAGAAAAGAATATAATGGAGAATTATAATTAAACTTGGTATTGAACTATTTTAAAAAGCAAAGTTTTTTGCTGAGGAAGCTAAAAGACAACATTGAAAAATATCAAATAAGCAGAAAAATGGACCTGCATGCTTTATATGTTGGTGTATTTATTTCTCTCTGTCTTCTACCTTTTTTTTTAGAATGGCTGATTACTTTTAATGTTTATTATTATTTAATATTTCTAATGATTGTTATCTTTGGAGAAGTAGCCATGTTGGTTTAGAGTATCATTTAAAATTTACTATTCATAAAATCTAAAAGTCAGTCAATTTTAATACTAGACTGCTACTGGTCAGATTAACAACCCTTAAAGAAAAAAGAATAGTATCACTTGAAACAATGTGTTTTTGCTAACCTGTGCATTATTCCTAATAGGTGAATATACTTGATAAAATACAATAATGTTTAAATCTTTTTAAAATCATTTGCCTAGATGATGGAATAACTGAAACACACAGGCTTATTATATACCCGTGTCTATATATACAGGGTATATGAGCACAGACTTTCACGCGACCCATCACTCTCCATACTATCTCATAACATTGATGACGGAAGTAATCCAACATTTAACAATTAATAAAATACTAGCATTACAAACTTTCTAATAAACATGTTTCTTCATGTATATTGGGTGCACATGGATAAATTAAAAGTTAATTTTAAATAAAACAATATATTTATTGCGCTTGGTAAAAAATCAAAATAAAATATGTTCATATATCGATATTATTTAATTCATGTAAAAACAATTATAACTGATAAAAAATAAAAAATTCGCATTAAAAATCTGAGTCATAGCAGGGATAAAAAGTTAAACCTGTTTTTAATGTGTACTTGCATTTATATGTAGTTCATGTGTGTGTGTGTGTGTGTGTATGAAAATAATCCCAGTGCTTAACGCTGAACTGAAATAAATATCCAAATACTAAACCCCCCACATGGCTAAGAAATTTAGCACCACACTCTGTGAAATAAGTATGTAAATATATTACAGTCCGTATTTTCAAAATATTTATATATTTATTTCACAGAGGGTAGTACTGAATTTCTTAGCCATGTGGGATGATTTAATATATATATATATATGTGCAAATGGATTCATGTATTTATACGTGTGTTAATGATTTAAAAATCGCAATATGTAAGATGACAATCAAAACATAGAAGAAAATGAGAAACATTGGGTGATAAAGTATCATATTAGTTGTACACTGAAATTTATAAAGTCATACCACAAATTTTCCTTTCAGCCAAAAATAACTCCTGAAAATAATTCTAAGCTTACTCATAAATTCTTCACTATCTAAATGAAATAAAAAAGTTTTACTTCAAATTCAAAATTTTCTGCTGACTTTTACAAATACAGCATTATTCTTAAATAAATCAAGTATAAAAAATAATATATTTTTTTTAACTCTTGCAATTTTTGAGTTTAAGCTTTTATTTTAAATGAATGTTTATCAATTCTTTAATTTGAACGTCAATATTAAATATTGTTTTGCACCAAAAATTGTTATATATTTAACATTGACTAAAATATATCTATGAAGATTAAGAAATAATTATAAATTATTCAAGAAAGATAAAAAACGACAACAAAAACTAATTTTCATCATGAGTAGATAGATTTTGGTGAATTACTCGATCTTTTTAAAGAATGTGGTTAGGACCATAAAACATTATGAAGTTTTTCTAAGCATAGAAAATTTTATCATTGATATTTATAGTTCTAATGAATATCTGAAAAAAATAAAAACTTATAGTGAAATAAATAAAATCAAATATACTTAATACCAATTTTCTAAAAAGCAGTTGTTATAAAGACTTTAAAAAAAAAAATCACTGAATAGGAGAAAACAATATACCTTTTACTAATAAATATTTAGCTTTTAAATACAAAAATAATCAATTTCTATTGAAAAAAAATACTAAAAAAAGTAAATATATATGTCAAGCGTTGGTGGCGAATGGTCAGCACAGCTGCCTTACAAGCAGTTGTCCCGGGTTTGCGGATTCGCTTCCCGGCCGATGCTTTGACACATGAAAAAAAAAAGTAAATATATATAAATTAATATTAAAATCATTTTTGTAATAGTTAATATTTGAAATGCGTGTAAGGTTATTAAAGTAAAACAGAGTAAACTAATCTTAATTTATTAATATTAAGTGATTAAATAAATCAAAACAAAGCAAAATTTTCCATATAGTAGTGCCATCTTGTGCTAACAAGAGCAATCAATGGATGCCAGAAGGCTTGTGCATAAAATCCCTATCTAGTGCCTACTCATCTAATATCCCCAGACTAGTTTCTGGCTTGTGGCCTTCATCAGTGAGGAGCCTTCGATCAGAGAGCACTGCAACTAGATCTTAGGATCTAATGCAACCCTCCAGCAATTATGTCTAGTATGAGATAGTGATCATGTGATATTAAGTGATTACAATATTTGTTTATATAAAGTAGTCCTGTGATTTTATTAAACTTTGTAACTGCTTTAAAATCATAAGTGAAAATTTCTCAGTCTATACAATTTTAATATATATATGTGGGTGTGCTTTAATTTGTAAAATTTATTTAAAATTGATAATTATATATATATTTAATAATATTTTTCTTTAAACATAATTGAAGGACACATACATGTGAATAGATGTTCTTTTTTTTATTATTAATGTATATATATTTGTGTAATTTTTTTTAATAAAATTTATTGTTTTATAATACTAAAGTATACCAATTACAGAAATATCTTGAATCATAATTTTTCAAGGGACAAAATAAAACAAATAACAGAAGTCCATTATAAACTAAATATATAAATATTTTTTGTTTATATACTGAGATATCTTACATATAAAATAAAAGTTAATTATTATCTTTAATTATAATTTACATAAATAATTCAATACATTACATAACTATTCTTTAAATTAATACACAGTACAGGCTTATGCACATCTGCACGTATATAATGTAATATATAAGAGATTCGAACTCAGACTTTCACAAAACCCTCAGCTCTCCATGCTATCTCATATTTCTGACTCACATGTTGAAAAAATAAATAATCACCAATATACGTATTTCATGCTAAACCAGCAATCATCAGTTGGTTCAGATTACTATCTCCACACATATATACAATCAGTGCTCAGCTTTATATTAAGATAGCCAATCTTCATACTTTAATGGACAGGTTTCAAACTACTCCAACCCACAACTCTTCAGCCATCCATTTCATTGACAAATCTGATGATGGAACATTCAAAGCCCTCATGAGTGCCTATTTGCAAAATATGTGTATACATCTGCAATATTATATATGGATAGATAAAATTGTAATATCATAGTAATAAAATATATTTATAAAATGAAAAGTTAATATTAATTATGATGGCTAAATTTTAATAAATAATCCTATTAATAATTAATTATAGAAGTTATTTATGCCTTTTAATTTTGCAAAAAAAAAAACTAATTCATTGACATTTATTTGCTTTTGGCACATTTTACTTTTCAATAGATCTCTGAAAATGTAAAAAAATTTGCAAAACTTTAAAAAAAATGCAAAAGTTGCAAACAGTGATAAAAAATCTCTCTTTTAAAGAATGAATAGCAAAATGAGAAATAGTTGGTAATGAAGACGATTAATTTAAAGTTATTTTTAACTTAAATAGAAGTAAAAAAAATATCTCCAAATTATAATTAAAAACAAAGAAAATGTTTTTTGATAAATAAATAAAAAAAAAAACAATAGTATCATTTCAATTTTTGAAAAAATCTATTCAACTGAAAAAATAGTATGACAGGACAATAATTTGTCAATGATAAATATAAAATGAAACTTCTGTAGTGTAATTTTTATTATGTCACTCTCACACAAGGTAGGGACTGATTTCTATTTACATCACTCCCCAAGATGTTAAAAGTGGATACACTACAGAAATATTATTCATTATTGGATAATCTCTAGTCTAATGAATGACTAATAAAAATTATTAATAAAAAAAGAATTTAGTGAAAAATGTTGAATTTATTAAAATTAAATATTTCTATGGTATTGATTTTAAAATAAAAAAAAATAAACAATGAATACAAAAAATGATATATACATAAAAAATAGATATGGAATTCACTATATCATTTTTTTTTAAAGTTACATAAGATTTTTAAAAATCTTAAAGCTCTCTATAGAATAAACAATGCAAGTCAGCTCTCAAGATGGTAAAAGGTTTTGTATTTCTTTGTTTTATTCTGTAGCAAATAATATCTATATATGTATTTATAGACAGATAATTAAATGGATGATTAGTTAACTTGTAAAAGAACTGGCTACTTCAAAAAAAATTCATATTTCATCTGTATTTGAATTCTATTTTATGTGTAAAACAAATAGACATATTAATTACTATATCAGAATGGTCTTTAAAAGTAAAATATACATATAATCATTTCTATATATATATGTTTTTGTGATTATTTTATTATTACTATTTTTTTTAAAAAAATAGAATAAAATAAACATTCAACATTAATAAATTTAATACTTTTTAGCTTTACATTATTTAAATTTTATCTTAAAAAATTATAAATTGCCAATATAATAATAAATTTGTTAGATTTTTTTTAAATTTAAAATTATTATTATGCTTTATGCATAAATGCTTGGGTAAAAAAAATATTGCACAAATAAAAAAAAAATACACACACAAAGGGAAGAGATGAAAATAATCTTAAATTCTAAAATGTACATGTAGGTAGTAATTTTTTAAAATTTACTTTTCTTAAGTAACTTATTATTTTTTATTTATATAATCTTTTTTTAGCACTAAATATCAAAAAATTACTTATGCACACACATACACACAAAACATAAAATTATGTAAGATTTTTTTATCTTTCTACATACCAACAATTTATATTTTTTCATTTATATAGTTATAAAATTTAAATAATCTAATTATATATTTTTTATAATTTTTCATTTCAAATTTATTCAAAATTATTTTAATTAAAAATATTCTGTTGATTCTTTAATAAAATAATAAAAGCAATTAATTCCAGTAAATTTTTACTGCATTTATGCGTATCATTCTATCTAATTATTGGGTTATATTTGAAGCTTGTTTTAATTAAATAACATGTTTCTATGGTTTCAACATTTCATAATCATATTTTTTTTAATTTTTTTAAAAAAGTAGGTAATATTTAAAATGAAATATATGTGTGTGTTTTTATATCACTTTTTTAACCAGAGTGTATAGCATGGATAACAATAATTTAAAATATATATATATCATATAAAATGTAAAACAATAATTATAAAAATATAAATTTAAGAACAAAAATCACTCTCAAGTACACATACACAGAAGAAAAGTGATAGTAGAATACTTAGAAATATTGGTAAAATAAATAAACTTCAATTATCCACAATAACTAAAATAACGAATAATTCAGAAAATTAAGCAGTTCAAAAATCAAACACGCTTAAAAGAATACAGCATATATGAGACAAAATACAATTACAAAATTAGTGTTAATATTTTTAATATAAAATGTTATTTAAAGATAACTAATTTTAAAACTGTTTGTAAATAATAACTTGAAGGTTTTGATAAAACAATGTATACTTATGCTCAAGTTAATGCTCACTTCAAAAATTAATATGCTAATTAAAATAGCTCTAAAGTATTAGTTTTACATAATACAAATTAGATTATTGAGACTACATATAAAATTAAAATAATGTTCTTTCATTAAGTGAGTTAATATTAAATTATACAGCTTTTAAAAAATAAAAAAATGTCTAAAAACCACAAATAATAATTTTATAAAAGTATTACAGTAGTTATGTTACATTAGATAATAGAACTTACTATTCTATTGTGTAATATTTCTTTTTTACAATGGTAATTTTTTTTTTTTTAAAGAAAAATTAATAAAAAACTTTCTCTTATTCTTCTCTTTCACTTTCTTTGCATATCTTCATATAATCATATATATATATCTTATAACACTTCTTTCATTTAAAGCAGAGAAGAAGATTAGAGCTTGGATGAAGACTGCTGGACAGTCAAAACTGTAAGGAAAATAAAGAAGTTTTTAAGAAAAATTGTTTTCATTGAAGTTTATATGAAAGAAGTGTTATAAGAAATATATATATGATTAATATAAAACATTTCCTACTTCATAGTTAACAAATAAAAGTTTATTAATTATAAATTTTAAACTTTTTAATCTCAAGACATGAAGTACTTTTAGCAATTAAATTCTATAGTGAAACAAAGTTTCAATAACATGTACTTCAAAAATTTCTTGAAATACTATATATCATTCAAAGAATAAAATTTAAATAGCACTAAAAAACTTAAAACAAACAGAATAATTTTTCTATAGATTTCTATCTTATGTTCAAGCTTATTAATAATTCAAATGCACTAATATTTTTTGAAATTTATGAAACATTTACATATTTTTTAACAATTGTAATTGCTTTTTCTACAATAAATTTATTATCAAACCAATCTCATCTTGCATATAATTTCACATAAGTAATAGAAAAAAAATACTTTAAACTGTGGAAATTATACTTCTGCTAACAGTTAATATACTAAACATAGATGCTTTGGATAAAAAGGAATACAATAGTTTAGATGATTGATGTTTGAATAATATTTAATAAAACTTTAGAGATGAAATTTGTAAGTTAATTTTAAAAAAACTTTTTAAATAAAAAAAATGAAATATTAAAAAAAAAAAATCCACAAAGATATCAAATTCAGAATTATCTTTAAATGTAAATGTAAAGAATATTAATTCCAAAAGCATGGAGATAAACTATAATTAATTATATATACAACCTAAATGAATTTTTGGAGCTGAGTGCCCTTGTCATTGTCTTTTACAAGAGTCCTCAGCACCAAAAATGCATATAGGTTGTATATGTAATTAGTTACAATTTACATCTGTATGAAATATTACTTGTGTTATTTTTTTGATGAAATACTTTATTACAAATTTTTATTAATTATTTTTTAAATAATTTTGTTAAATGTGTTTGGAATCATACATTTCAAAAAGACAAGATGCTATTATTACAAACCAATACAGGAAAACACTATAGAATTAGCAAAAAGTTTAATCATATATAGGTGCAGTGCTCTCAGATCCAAGGCTCCTCACTGATGATGGCCACAAGCCAGAAACTAGTCTGGGGATATTGGATGAGTAGGCACAAGATAGGGATTTTATGCACAAGCCTTCTGGCATCTATTGATTACTCTGTTTGGCACAGGGTGGCACTACTGTATGGAGAGTTTTGCCTTTGTTTACAACAATTATGTGCTAATATAGAGATGGTGATCACGTGATGTTTAGTGGTTTAAAACTACACCTTCTGTTCAGAAAACTATACCTACGTGTAAAATGATTTTGGTATATTTAGAAAAACGAAAATAACAGAATTAAAAATACAATTTATCTTTGTTTTTTATTTTTTCTTAATACAAATGATTATAGTAAAATTATAAAATAAAGCATCTCCAAATATGTATATTTTTGCTTTTCAAATAGAAGTAGATTTTATTTTAGCTTCTGAAAAGCGGTTTTATTGGCTCTAAAATAATTCCTAGCAACGTTCACAACACAAAAAGTGATGCTTGTAGTTTTCTACTTCAGATTCCATGATCTTTAGTTCAAAATAAAATTTAAAAATCCCCCAGAATGATTATTCCTCAAAAAAATATTTTTTAACAATAATTTAACCACCTAATTTTATTTTTTATTTTTTTCGTAGATTTTTACTGTTCTTAAGCATAAAAATTATTGATTTTTTTATACTTCTGTTACTGACAGTAAAAACTTTTTAATAAATGATTTTAAATTTATTGATTATTACAAAAATATCTGTGATATTTATGCATTAAGTAAGTGGGTGTGTTTATAATTTAATGAATTATATAATCAAATTGATTTATAGTTAAAAATTAATTTGTCTAACATATAAGTTCAAGTAAATAAGAATGTGGGTTGATATAATAGTAGCTAACCCTTCAACACTACTAATAATAAACAAGATTTATATATTAGTATAAAATACGTTTAACATTGTACGGTATATACTGAATATAATGTCTAGGATTATCACTGCAAATATTATGTATTACTTTTTTCTTAAATTTTCAAAAGATTAATCATTTTTAACACAATTACTATTTTATATTTCCAATTGTGAATCTTAATTTTATATTATACATATAATTTAATTAGGTGGTGTATGTGTGTGGATATATAAGGCAATAGAACATTTCTATTAAAAATATATCATTGCCTTTATTTATTTAATAATTAAAATAATTCAACCTTTTCTTCCACTATCTTTTTTGCTTTAATTATATTGTATTAAATATAAATATTAATAATCTAAAATCACTTCACATTTCCATTTATTACAAAACCATTTTTTTATTCATCATCTTATCAAGCTAACAATTTTGACTGTTTAACAGATTTCTTCAGAGCCTTATCTTTCTTACAAATGCCATTAGGACTGTTGCACTATCAAATCTTGAATAAGGTGATGAATAAAAAAATTGCTTGATATTAAATGCTTACACAAGATTATTGATATATATATATAAGTAAAAAGGGTGGAAAAAAAAAATTTTTTTAATAAATCAAATTAATGAACATTTTTGATTTCACATTCAAAATGTAAAAAAGTAAGTAGAAGATTTACTTGTTTAGAATGTAGCAGAAGCTTAGACTTATAAAAAAAAAAAAATCAGAGCGAAAATAGTATTTTTAAAATGCAGGTTTGAAGTAAAATAAAAAAAATTATCTAACATGGTAAGCTATATTCTTAATTCAATATACAGCAAATGAAAAATATTTTTACTAGGAGAAAAACAATACTGGTTGAAAGACAAAATAAAATAATGCTCACATCCATTAAACTTATTAATTACTAAGTTATTACTTATGGAATTTTTCTTTAATTTTATTTTAAGATGTGTGTTTGTAATAATTTACTTCATCATCATCATCATCATTATCAACCATTATCAATCCACTGCAGGATGAAGGTCTCTCCAAGTTTAATCCATCTTCTCCGATCTTTAGCTTCTCTTCTCCACATCACCCCTGCACACTTTCTTATTTCATCCATCCATCTCACATGTGGTCTCTTTCTGGGTCTTTTACAATCTCTTGAAATCCAGTTTAAAATTTCAATTGTCCATCTATTATCATCTCTTCTAACAATATGTCCAGCCCAACCTCACTTCAATCTTTTATTTTTTTCAATGAGGTCAGTAACACCTGTTTGTTCTCTTACCCATACATTGCGTTTACGATCTCTTCTTGTTACTCCCAACACACATCTCTCCATACTTCTTTGAGTGGTCTGAAGTCTCTGAATTGCTCTTCTATTAAGTGTCCAAGTCTCAGATCCATAAGTAAGAACTGGTAAAACACATTTGTTAAAAACCTTCCTTTTCAAACACATAGGCATATTTCCTTTTAGTATCAAGTTATTTCTACCAAAAGCACTCCAACCAAGTTTAATTCTATGATTAATTTCCTCCATCATGTTTCCATCTGTATTAATAATCTGACCAAGGTATTTGTAACTGTTAACTTCTTCTAATTCATCATAATCAATCTTTATTTTCATATTTTGAGCAAATCGATTAAACATTACTTTAGTCTTTTTAACATTTATCTTTAGTCCTACTTTCCTACTTTCATCTGATAATTCCTGCAACATTTCCAGCAGATCTGAAGCATTATTTGCAAAAACAATTACATCATCTGCGAAATCTAAATGACTTAAATAATCACCATTTACTTTCACTCCTTTAGTTTCCCATTTTAATCCACAAAATACTTCATATAGCACTGCTGTAAAAAGTTTTGGAGATATGGAGTCACCTTGTCTTACACCGTTCTCAATGTTGACTTTCCCAGTGTCATTATGTAATCTAATTGTTGCTGTTGCATTTTTATAAATATTCTTTAAAATATGACAATATCCTGGATCTATACCTTGATGATCTAATGCTTTAATCACTGAAGAAATGTTTATAGAATCAAATGCCTTTTCAAAATCTACAAATCCTAAGCATAATGGCAACTCATATTCATTTGTCCTTTCTATAACTTCTCTCAATACCTGGATATGATCTACTGTACTAAAACCACTTTTAAATCCAGCTTGTTCTCTTGGTTGGTGGAAATCCAATGTTCTCTGTAGATGAGTAGTAATTATCTTGGTAAAAATTTTATATGAAACTGATAAAAGGCTGATAGGTCTGTAATTTCTAATATCTTCTTTATCACCTTTTTTAAATATTAATATTATTACTGCATTCTTCCAATCATCCGGTACATCTTTATCATTTAGACATTTGGTATATAACTTTGCTAAAAATTTTTCTATTTCTTCACCTGCTTCTTTTAATATATCAATTATAATTCCATCATTACCTGGAGCCTTTCCTTTCTTCATACATTTAATTGCATGTCTCACTTCTTCATTTAAAATTCTGGGCAATTTGGAAGATGTAATAGATGTAGAAGGTACTTATTCTTTATTACTATATAATTCTTGATAAAAATCTTCTACCAATTTCATGATGTCATCTCTCCTTTTAGTAATAATTCCATCTTTTTTTTATTGCAGATATAAATTTCCTACCAATACCAAAATGTTGTTTTACATTCTTAAGACTTTTATTTTCTTCTACAGCTTTCCTTGCTAGTTCACAGTTATACTTTCTTATAACATTTTCAACTCTTTTCCACACCATTTTACAAAATTCGAGATATTCAATTCTTTTTAATGCATCATTTTTGTATATCTTCATATTCCTTCTTTTCTTCATAAATCCTCTAGTCCCAGTAGAAATTTTATTGGTCAATTGCTGTTTCTTTCTACCAGCTATCTTTGTTGCAGTTTTCAAAAGTGTATCAGTTATTTTCATATTAATTTCATTCAAATCTGAATCATGTTCAAAATCTACTAATACTTGAAACCAATTTGTAAGTTCTAATTTAAATTCATTAGAATGTTTCTGAAGATTAGGAATATCAACTGTAAATATTGTTTTTCTTAATAATTTTTGTCTCTAGTTTTACATTAACACGTATCTTACACCTTACTAATCGATGATCCCTTCCTGTGTTAAATTTATTAAGAACATTACAATCTTGAAATATGTATTTCCTGTTAGTCAAAATATAATCCAATTCTGCTGTACCTTCATTTGAATGCTTCCATGTCCATTTCCTTTTAACATTTTTCTCAAAAAAAAAATTCATAATATAAAGTTTTTCTTTTTCTGCAAACTCCACAAGTCTATGTCCTCTCTCATTTCTATTACCATAACCAAAATTACCCACAGTACTTTCATCTTTCATTTTTTTACCAATTCTAGCATTAAAGTCTCCCATAACAATTTTAAAATGTTGTTTACTCTGATCAAAAGCCTTTTGTACATCCATATAAAAATCTTCTACTACTTCATCACTATGAGAACTTGTTGGGGCATAAACCTGAATTATCTGCATTTGGTATCTGCTATTAAGTTGTATAACTAATCTTGCCACTCTGTCTGATACACCATCAATCTCCACAATATTGTTCTTCCACTTTTTATTTATAATGAATCCTACTGCACTTGTATTTCCAATATTTGTGCCTTTATAATAGAGTATATGTCCACTTTTTAAATCAATTGTCTCTTCACCTTTTCTTCTAACTTCACAAAGTCCAATAATGTCCCATTTAATATAAGAGAGTTCTTCTTCTAATTCTTGCAATCTTCCTTCACTTGAAAGTGATCTGCAGTTGTAAGTACCTAAATAAAAAGTTGTCATCAAATGGCAGCCTGGGTCCACAATCAGGGGATTCTTAGCACCCTCCGCCTTTGGCCACCAACTGCTGCCTTGGTTGGTGACTTTACAGCCTCCTGGGAATAAGGGCCATGCTTTATTTTTGTCTGTCATAATTGTATATATGTATTGGGAAAATATTTATCCTTTACACAAACATTCATTTTGCCTTATCAGGCACTGAGAAGAAAGACCATGGTGTTTCTTGATCTTAAACTCAGAGGTAAAAAGCCAATAAACTCACCATGCTGGCTAATGCATGTTGGTGAGCAGCCCATCCATGTTCACATACTATATGAATAATCACATAGTAATAACAGCTGCAATGACAAGAACGTATGGAGTGAACATTAGGAATTTGCCCTGCTCGGTTCCTTTAAGGCCTCCAAGAGGAATCAAAGGGTCTCCTTTCAGTTAATAGCAAAACTCCTTTCTGCAGCCATAATTTACTTACTACACTGTATTTATTTTTTAATGTGAGTTTACTCATGATTGAACAAAATATATTTCTTAAATTAATTATAACTAATGCTTAGTTGATACAGATAAAAGAAGTTCTGGTTGAAATGCTATTAGCAGTATAAATTCACATAGTAATGTCAATAAATTTATAAATTAGGTAGGTCAGTAATATTGTGGAAATTGAAAAACATTTCAAAGCATGAGTAAAATAATACAGAGAGTACTGACAAGTTGTAAAGAACTTATTGAATATAATTGATGACAGAAAAAAGGCATCCAGGACCCATCATATTTTCATCCATGGATTGATGAAATCATTATTGAATCTAGTTATTATCTGATGACCTGATAATTTAAAAACCTCTTCTTTTCTAATTTTGTTCCATTTTTATGTAGTAGAACTACAATATACTACTATATTTTGTTTCACGCTTATCTTGTGTGCCTTGTACATTGCATATAATAGCCCACATTTTATTGATAGGTATTACAGGCACATGTGCTGCAAGTGGAAAATGCAAATTCATTTATGAATCTGTAAGTATAAAATTGTATTAATTAATTGAGATAAAGGAGTCACTAAATATGTCAATTTCTTTAAAAATGACCAAAGACAATTATACAAGCCAAAAAAACAAGTGGCAAAATAAAAATAGACAAGTTCTAAAAATCATGATATTGACCATATGAAGAAAGAACAAAAAAATTTTGGCAAAAATGTGAATGAGGCCAATGATAACAATGCACTTAGTTGTGAAAAGTTTGCGTAGAAATTGTAAAGAACCCTTGAAGAGAAAAAAGCTCAATATCCATAAAAGTCAATATAGACAAATAAATATGATGAAACAACATTTAACTCAGAATCACATCCAATAACAACTTGAAACAAAATCCAAAATAAACTTCAATAGCACTCAATTAAATGTAAACATACCTGCAAAGCTAAACAATTATTGGCAGGAAGCATTTAATAATGCAAGAACTCTGGAAACATCAATCTTTTCAATTATTCACTCTACACACCCAGAAACAGAAGAATATCTGTTCATCTACCATAGAAGCCTTCGAGAAAATAGACCTAGATGACAAAATCAACTACATATTTCTGTTGCCCTCCAAAGATTTTTTAGTGATTATATATGTAACTATAGAAGACAAAATAAAAGCTGAAAATATGATTAAATTCATAAATGGAAATAAAATATACTATATCTCAAAAGACCCAAATCCTATCATTTCAGGAAGAATAATTTATATACTCATGTAATTTGATAAAAAAAAAAAAAATTCTAGTGTACTATAAAATATTGCTAAAGTTTTTTGAACTAAAGAGAGCAACAGTCAAAATTGGCATTAAGACCATGCATACAAATAGCTTTGACTTCTGTTGAAAAATGGAAAAAATTAAAACAGATGACAAACCATACATCATCATGATTGATACATTTTCATATACTATACACATTAAAGGAAGAATACAGGTTGTTTTAAATGTAATAGACTAAGACATATAATTTCTCATTGCCTGCTAAACAAATGCTCTACATGTGGACTTATTAAAAGAATGGGTCATAAATGTCATATGCCACAAAAGCCACCATAATCTCAAGTTGTGGTTAAATGAAATCAAAATAATTTCCTCTATATTGAGAAATGTGATGATCTAGAATTAGATAAAATAGACAATGCGGAAGAAATGGAACAATGTGATGAGAGTATTGACAAGTCTCACAATAATAAAGTAGAAAACAAAATCACAAGCCAACAAATTAAACAATGTCAAATGAAATTGACACACTAACATCAGTAATATAACTAAAATAAAAAAACCAACAAAGCTTAGTCCTTCAAATACATCCCAATTGAAAATATCTTCTGAAGATGAACAAAAATGATCCCAAAGGAACAAACTAAACAATAACAGGAAAAAAGATAAAACAGAAAAATAGAAGAGGAATCAAAACATGAAAATGTTAAGCAAAAATCAATCTTATAATCCCATTACAAAATTCCAAATATCTATATCCCACATAATGGACAATAATAATATAAAAATTGCAACCCTCGATGTAAAGGGACTAAAAGCTTGGGATAAAGTCCATATAAAAAACATTGATATATTGGCAATTACTGAAACAAAACTACAAATATTATCAAATTATTATCAAACTGTTGTTATACCATCCCCTTCTTAAAAAACTGTTTTGCAAAAGAAGTCACAATTCTAATTGAGGAAAAATAACTGGACCAATAACAATCACGGAAACATCAGAAGTGCATATATCTAAATATTTCAAACATAAAAATAATCATCTGTGCATTCTATTTATCCCCCCCCCCAAAAAAAAGAAATCAATAGAATAATAGATCAAATACAATATTTTCACTTGGTAAAATATGTCCCATGTATTATAATGGCTGACTTCAATTGTCAATTATAGATATTTCCTTCAGCTAAATATTTATCACAAAATGCATTTTCATTCTCACTGTACATTAACACTAATAGACTACATTATTTTCTCCCCTAATGATTGGCTAAATCCAAGCATCATTATCACACCAGTTTATTTTAAAGACCATAATATGATGATGTTGAGTGTATAACCAAAACCAAAAAATAATAATAAACTTGACATGTCAAAAATCATAATTAATGACTTTACTTTATGAGACAGGCCAAACACATATCCAATAAATAAATTTATGACATTTCTATAGTCAACTAATCAAATCATTTATGAAAGGTCAGTGGATTGTATTCCACTAAACCATCCTCAATGTTTTATGAAAAAAATTACAGCTTAACTAAAAATGATTTCCAGAATAACCAATAATAATAAAAAGATTAATACCCTAAAAAAATCAATATAATAAATTAAATTAAATGGTCCAAAAGGACGTACAAACAATAAAATTCAGAAATATAATAGGGGCATCTTATACACTGATTCAACCTACTGTTAACTATGCAAAAATTAAAACATATTACCAAAGAGGAATTTACACATTAAAAAAATAAAATGGGAACATCCTGGTTGAAACTGTTATAGATCATGCAATCTGGAAATACTATAAATATTTATATACGGGTAAAAATCTATGACCATGGGATTGGCTAAAAAATACAAATCTGCCACAACAAAAATATTAATTTTGTTAGATGAGATGATTGATCAAATAGACAAAATAAAACATGCAATAATATTAGGTTTCTCAAATATCACATTGAGTTTATATAAATCCATAAAATATTTGACAGCAAACCACATGATAAATTATTATTAAGAAACAAATATTATTGAAGATAGTAAAAATCCAAAACACCATTATTCCATTTATCAATCAACTAATATCCAAAATGATTAAAGACATACATTCTCAAATATTTTCCAGAATATTATTAAATAAACTTAAGCCAATCTTGATAACAAAACTCTTACTTCTTCATTATTCAATAACTGTGAAATACATCCATTATGCAATTTTGGCACATCATGAAATCGTATCATATGTGAAACAGAATCTTCTATCTTAAGTAATAATATTAAAATTTGATTTCAAAGGTGCATTTGACCAGGTGGATTTATAATTCCTTGCTAAACAAATATATAATATGATTCCAGAAAATTCAATCCTAGTATGTGGCATAATAAATTAAATAAAAAATAGAAAAGCAGCCAGAAAGAACTCCATAAGACTCTCTTCGATATTTAAAATTACAAAGAGAATTGCCCAAGGATCCACTATTCCATGCTTTATTTGTGTGTATATATATATACATACTATTGAGAGAGTTCAACAATAAAATTCTTGGATTATTTCTATGTCTAAAAAGAGAAATAAAAATATTAGCCTATGTTGACAATTTAGTAATAATCACTAGAGGAGTCACTAACATTTTTATTATTCAAGTGTGCCTAAAAAAGTTTTATCAACAATGGGATCACTAATATCAGATGACAAATCAGCAGCATGGCAGATATTAACAGGAAAAAATTCCATCAAAGTTTTCTAACAAAATTTCTAGGTATTCCAGCAGATGTCTCTATGACAAAAACAAATTTAATAAACAAAATAATTATTGCCGATTTCTCAAATACAATATTATCTTCCAATCCTATTAAATGTCATCTAAAGACAAAAATAAAAATAACTAACTCAATTCTAAAAGGGCCACTAGCATATTATATACCATGGATGAGTATAAATAATATATCAATAGCTAACATTAATAAATATATAAATAATTATTTATGGGATTCAGAATCTAAGCTATTATCATTCAACATACTAAGGACACCATTTAAAAACAATGGAATGGGTCTAACTGATGTCAGATTGTTTAGTTAATTTATAAAAACCAAATCATTCAGCAGAATAAGTCATGACCCACTATTTATCATCACATCAGACTTTTTAACTGTCAAACATCAGAGTTGATTAGGATGGAAAAGACATCATACTTGGTGAAATGAGACTAGCATACTTTGATATGAGAGATACAATGAACAAATCACAAATAAATAAAATTACATATAATGAGCAATACAATGATGATGTACCACAAAATTCAATTATGGTCACAACTAGAAACCCATATATCTATAAAAACAATAGAAAGTATGTTATTGAACAAAACATTAACACATACTGGCATTAAATTCATTTATGATTGTTTTCCAACTAGTTTTTTTCAACAAATTTTATAGATGGTCTTTGACCCAATATGTAAGTTATGTGGGCAAGAAGAAAAAACTTTCAGACATATCAGTGATGCTTGTCCTTTTTTCAATAACATTAGATTAAATCTAATTCTTCCCAAAAACTCATTAAACAAGGTATTAACATCAATCTTTCTGATCAATGACAAAAAGACCATGGTCTGCAATAGCACTACTAAGATTCCTAGGGCTAGTGGAATGCAAAGCAATATTCCAAAACAAAGAGACGTATTTCTGTTAAACATTTCCGTGACTTCTGAAATAAAACAATTTTTGGGGACCTTAAATACACACCAAAGAAATTAAGAATCAAAATGTGGCCACAAGGAATATACAATAGTTGGACTCTTCTTTAACACAGAAAAAAAATAAAATGAATAATGCACAATAAATATTAATAAATTTTCTAATAACAAAAAAAATTATAATGTCATGTGGTTTGTAACTTTTGATATATATATATATATATAGAGAGAGAGAGGGATAATATAATGTATATAGTATATATAGAGAGAGAGAGAGAGAGAGAGAGAGAGAGAGAGGGGGGGGGATAATATAATGTATATAGTGAAATAAAAGTTGTTTAAAATAAAATACACATTATTTAATGAATTGCAAGTGTATAGTTTTTTTAACATACATAAATATGTGACTCACATGCTTTTACATATATAGTATCATATATAAATTAAAATTATAATATAAATAAAATTAATAATAATAATAATAATAATGTAATTATTAATGAATTGAAGGAGCACATTTGCATATATATTTGCTGTGTGTCTATCCATTCATTCACATTCATTCAAAGATAAAATTAATAAAATATTTATTATATTATATCTTTGTTTTTTAAAATAAAATGAAATAAAAAATTTCATCACAATCAAATTATTTTCTGGATATCCTTTTTTTAAATAACTTTTCTTTCAAATAAAACATTAATAACAGTCTCACTATCAGAAAAAAATAGCCTTTCTAATTGTTTTAATGTTTTTAAGTCTGTATCAGCTCCAGAATTTATACATTCACTCCTGCTTGTCATTAACCATTTCAGATTCTGGATTAAACTTTCCAAGCTTTAAGTGTTCTATTTTAATAATAAAAATGTTTTGTAGTTCTCATTTTTAATTATGTTATTATTTTAGAAAGATAACAAATTTTATTAAATTTTGTAAAAATTTGGTTTTATAATTACAAAAATTATTGTACCACATAAAAATGATGAATAAAATATATGCGTTCAACTTAATCTAAAAAACATTATTAATAATTGTGTTCACAAATGATTCTCTAAAATAATAGCTGCTACTGTATTGTAAAATGTATAAAATTTAAGAATTTTAATGTTTTTATTTTTTATTTACATATTTTTTGGGTAGTGTGTAATTAGACTAATGTATATGAAAACAGGCAAACTCTATACATACTATATAGAGTAATGTATATTGATATAGTTTATATCACAATTTCACAATATATTTAATCCAGCCTAAAATATTGTACCCTTATATGTTTATTTAATACCACTATTAAGGCTATCAATATTTTATAAGTAATTAAAAAAAATTTAAACAGTAGTTAATAATAACATTATAAAAAGTTATAAAAGCTATTAATATTATGAACCAAAACAGATATCACATGACTCTTAGCACATATTTAATATTAGCATTAACAGATCATTGATAAAGCCAATAACTAAGAACTAGTGTGGAAATCTGAATGACATTATTTTTTGGAAAATTGTCCATACCTTCTTTAAAGTATAGAGTGATTACTCTTGTTACTGCAGCTATTATTAGTCAAAACTATTGCCAGATTTTAATAGCTCTTTAATTATAAATGACTAAATGCAGACAATAATTTTGAATATTAATATGAACTTTTAAAATATCATTAAATGTATACTCATTCATTTTTTTAAATTAATTAGAAAATTAAAAAATATATAATATGAAAATCAAATATTATATATTTAGAAAAAAATTAATATAAAAATTTTTTATCATAAGAAAAAAATGTAAAAATTTTATTATAACTGTATATTATTATTTACATATTTTAATTTTCATCCATTTTAGGATAATCATTAATAAATATACATGGCATCAGTAATTTTGGGTATACATAAGTAAAAAATACTGCATCAAATAATTTATTATAACATAATTAATAAATTATTTTTATTTTATTTTATTTTCATTGTAATTTTTCATAAAATTAAAAAATTAAAAAATATATAAACAAAATATAAAAATTATAAATATATTTTATATGCCAAAAATAAACATTGCACTGTTCTAGTAATTTAACATTTGCATTAAAAATAGTAATCTACTCTATCATTTTTCACTAGATCCATCAATATAACCATGAGTAATCAATACAGACTAGTGCTAAACAAAAGGTTTCATTAGTATGGTTAAATAATCCAATATTTTTAAATGATGAAAGCAAATTGTCAAAATATATTCTGGTGATTATTTATGTTTTTGTAGATAGCTCTGGACTAGTGTAATTTAGAATCAATGCAGATATTTTGTACAGTGTAAAATTTTGTATTTTTAAAATTTTTAAACTTATCATTTGGGCTTGGACTATTATTGTTCTAGTTTTCACAGGTTTCAGAATATTATACAACAAAGAAAACAATCTTTGATGAGTTACACGTGTAGAGATACAGTAAGCATATAAGCAAAAAAAAAAAAGTAGTAGATAACTATTATATGACGTTCATATATATAGTTATTTTTATTATTTATTTTTCTTACATTTAAAAGTAATGCAACCTGGGAAATTATTGTAAAATTCAATTTCCAAAGATAAAAAGTAAAAACTGGAAAAATGGTCCCCCTGTGAATAGTTTGTAATAAAAAAAAAATAGCATATGAAATATAAATTGTTTCTTCAGAAATCTTGATACCCCTCCCCCCCCATCTATATATGCACACTTACCAATTTATAAATAAGAATTAAAA
The DNA here is from genome assembly GCA_028023455.1 of Epiperipatus broadwayi. Lineage (NCBI taxonomy): Eukaryota > Metazoa > Onychophora > Udeonychophora > Euonychophora > Peripatidae > Epiperipatus > Epiperipatus broadwayi. Next base: position 762,486 of record JAQFVV010012646.1, on the reverse strand, counting down.
TATTTAAAATTAAATTAGTATTTTATATTGAAATTATTATTATTACAAAGTGTAACACTTTCTGGAATTTTTTTTAAAAAAAGCATTAAAATAATAACTATTAAAACTACTGATAACAAATTTAAAAGAGTTCACCCAAAATCTTGTTCATCTATAAAATATATTAATTCTAAAGTTTGTAATAAGATTAGTAGTGCTTTTTCTAAGAAGTAGTTTATTTGTAATATTTAAAGATAACTAATATTTTATTCGTATTAAGTAAAATAAAATACTAAATATATATATAGCACTAATCCTAACTGTCTTATAAATAAAAAAGCAATAAGTATAGCAGCCGCTTGAAAGGTAATGAGATGTTTCAGCACCAAAGTCACAGTCTGGGCTAAGAATTAATTCAAGAATTTTTAGTTTGTCATTCTACCATTGAGCTAAACAAGGTAATAAAACAAATACAGGATTCAAATTTACAAGTCTAAAGTTTTTTTTTTTTTTTAAAAATCAACTGAATTTTAAAAAATGTTGCATGTCACGTTATGACTAATAATTCTAATTAGAAAATTATTATGCAGCTTCTTAATGTCTGCATTTTGATTTTTAGTAACCATAATAACATGATCTTTAAAGTAGTGTGCAAGATTTAGTTTAATAAAATATTAAAATCAGCAAAATATGATTTTCTATTAGAAATAAATTCCATAAAGATGTTAGTGAGCTTGTAATTTAATGAATTTAATTCTTGGGTAGAAATAAAATGGAATGAAGTTATAAGAAATATGAGCAATAAATCCTATACATTTTTTATAAGAGTCAGATGACAACTCGGAAAACAGTTAAATCATTCTTTTTCTTTAGAAATTTACTGAGACAATGCAGAAAATTTATATATACTCTTATGCTTAAAAAAAACTTAATGCAAGTGGCTTATCTATTTTTTACTTACAATTATAAAATATGAATTTTTGAAATTTAAAATGAAACAAAAAGTAAAAATAATACAAAAAAGACTGAAAACAAATATAAGTTAAAAATAATAAGAAAGAATAGAAAATATTGAATTTAATTCCCAACATTAACTTATTATAAAAAAATAAATAATTTAAATGGAGTTGGGCAAAATACCATAACATAAATTGATGATTTAAAAATATTTAATGATGGTTAAAAGATAAAATCCAACTTTAAAAGATCTAATTTGGGAGGAAAAGTAAAAGAGAAGTTTTGATAGACTTCTGTCAAAAAGTATTAAATATATTTTTTCATTGCAGTAAACTGCCAATACAGATGTAATCCCAGTCAAGCTTTACTTATATCTCAATAATTTATTAGTAATTAATTTAGATTGCATTCTGATATAGAATTTAATTATATAAGATGAGCATTATAATTTCAAGAACAGCTTTCTTTATCCTACTTTAGGACTATTTATTGTAAGTTTAAGTGATCAATGGATTCTATATAATAGTTCTATTATATTCACATCCTCAGACCATGTTTGGTTTTTGACTTCATCAGTGAGGATTTGTAATTCAAAACTAAAACAAGCAAGCTATTATCATCAAATCAGTATCATTATAAATGTCTTTGTCATTGATTTTAAACAAATATTATTTTTTAAATATTAATTTATTTATAAAAGTAACAGTCATTCATTAGTTTTAGATCTAACATCAGTGCTGCTTTTATAAAAAAAAAAATCTAAATGTAATGCAGACACAACCTGTATAAATAAATTATTTTATTTTCGACATAATGTTTTTTTCCTACAAATTATAAGGTAATCAAATTAACAAATTATTCAGAAAGCAGTACTAAAACAACTATTTGATTAAAATTTAGCAAAATTGTTGTGGATTACTCTGCTAAATTGTGTTTATTACAGATCGATTAATCATATAACCTCACCTTTCATTTTTCTGAACACAGTTTTTTGTAATGTTTGGCTGCAGGTAGAATTTGATTTATGAAGGATCTAATATTAATTAATCAGTATTAAAAAAACAGATAAGCAATACAGAGACTTCAGACCACTCAACAAAGTATGAAGAGATATATATTAGAAGTAACAAAAAATAGAAAATGAAATATATGAGTGAAATAACAAACAGGTATTACTGATGTCATTGCAAGAATTAAGAGATTGAAGTGGAGTTGGGCTGGACGTATTGTCAAAAGAAATGACAATAGATGGCCAATTGAAATCTTAAACTGAATTCCAAGAGTTTGTAAAAGACCTAGAAAGGGACCACATGTGAGATGAATAGATCGAATACAGAAGAGTACTGGAGTGAATTGGAGAAGAGAGGCTAGAGATTGGAAAAGCCTGCAATGAATTGATAATGATTTAAAATGAGCATGATGATGAAGTTATAGTATGCAAGAGAAATAACATGAATCAGTTTAGTTCTACTGTAGGAGAATATCATTCAATAAAATTAGTAGTTAGAAAAAACTGAGAACACACTGAATCATATTTTTATCCTGTACCAAAATAAAATAAAAAAATTAATCATGATTTTAATCACTGAAAAAAAAAAGATCACATAAATTTTATGAGATATCTTGTTAAAGATACCAAAATTAGCAATTTTCAATCTTACTCCTATTAAGTATAATGGGATATTATATAAAAAAAATTATCAACCTATTTTATGATACAAGTGAGCATTTTTTCTTTTAAGTTATGAAGATGCTGATGTGTGAAATAAAATATAAAATACAATTTTCCAAACTCCATTATAAACAAATTTTAAACGAAAATATACAGTAATAATATATATAAACTGCATAAAAAATTTATAATGTAACGTTCATATAGTGAATAACAAAGTCACTCACTTCTGCCAGAAAATATTAACTATGACATTAAAAGTAAAAAAAATCAGTACAGTATATAAGACCCAATTTAAAAATAACTTAGGCTTTAATTTAAACACCAGTAAGTATCAATTTATATACAATGACTTATGTAAAAATAACTGATCAAAAAATAAATTGCTATATGTAATATTACTAGTATAGTATATACAGTACAAAAATATTTCTTAAAAAAAAACACCATATATATATATATAGAGAGAGAGAGAAATGTGTGGCTGTATGTTTATAGTGATATTAATAAAATTCAAATTGAAACCTTGGCAAGTTTCAAAATTAAAATCGTAGTTTTTTTTTTTTTAAAAAAAATACCATAAAAATAGATTTATACGGTTATTTTCTTAAAGACTTTTGTATTAATTTTATGAAAACATTTGTCATTAAAAAAAATTCTGAGTCATTTAATTAGTAATGCTATTGTTTAGGGGGGAAATATAAAATCAAGATTGCATAATAAACAATGAAATTCCACTTAAGAATGCGAAAGCCTTAAAAAATTGTATACGAAATGATTTACATAACTTTTTAAAATTAATATTAATCACCTTTATTTTCACTTAATGAGAAGCACCTCACTAACAAAAAGAAATTATAAATGATTACATTCGACTAAAGTTTTCTATATTCTTAACAATATAGAATATCATTATTATTTTCTTTAAATCATTAATATAAATACTGGCATAGAAATATTGAAGCGATATGCTACAAATATATATATATGTGTGTGTTTGTTAATCAGGAGGGTTACAATTATATATAAAATAACAATAATTGTATTAGAATTTAAATATTAATTCTTTATATTAATTAGAGGTTCAGTTTTAATATTAATAAACAATAACATCTTTCCTAATAGCCTTTTTTTATTACACATACAAATTATAATATAAATGCAATTTATATATGTCTATGTTTTGACTGTTGGATTGAAGTTATTTCAAATACATATTAGTTAAATTTCATATTTAAAATAAAATAAATCCTCAAAAAAGGAAAATAAGAGGCACGACATCATTTCATTTCAGATATGAATGAATCGGTTGCAATTATAATTATTAGTCGTTACTGATTTAAGAGCAATGTAAGTAGAAAAATTATATAGCTTATTGCCTGGGATTTGCTTCTTGGTGTTCGGATTACTTGTTTGTTTTATAATTGATACATAATCAATATTAATATCGATTGGATTTAAAGTTTAATGTCAAAATTTTAAAATTTTGTTTATTTCTTTGTAAACTATATCAACAGAATAATCGTTATATAAGAGAAAATAAATAATAAAGATTTGTATTATAATTTGTCATTCTATTATTGCCATGAATTACTAATAATCGTGTCTCAGATTATCTAAGATTGCCAAACCAAGAGAATCTTCAAAACATAGATTATTTATATTTAAAAAATAAAAATGAATTTGTTTAATAACATTTATCACAACATCAACAAAAACCCTTTTAAAAGTTATTTATATTGCTTCATTGCTAAAATATATTAACTACTTCATCTCAGAAATTGCCATAAAGCTTATAATGAAAAGGAACTTATCTACAAAAGCTTTGAAGATTAAAAGAATATTTGTTAAAAATTTGATTTTTGTACTATAGTAAAATGATACTATATATCCTTTTTTATAAGATGTTTTAATTGATAATATAGAATTTAATATTCCCACAGTCAAGCAGCTAACTCTTCAAAAAGAAGCCACAAGTGAATTTCTAATAGTCTTATTTTACTTGAAAATAAAACTTTCATTATGTGGCAGATTGCAAATAATTAAAACAAGTTTATTGCATTAACTTATGATTTTTGACTACAATTATCTTATAAGTGATATTACATATTGAATGAAAATTAAATATTATATTTATTAAAATGCTAACCCTGCAATTTTAAAGTTAACTAATCTATTAATAAGATTACATTATTTTATTTATTATTATCATTATGATTCTTTTATGTAGTAAATAAAACAGAAATATTTGTAAATTAGAGTATTAAATTTTTTCTAATATTTTATCAGTAAAAATGAAACTTTCGCCTATGTGAAACATAAAAATAATAATAATAATAATAAATAAACAAACGTTTAGTAAAGCATATTTAAAACAAAAATTATAAAATTAATATTTATTTTACTTTATAAAATTATTTAAAATTTATATTTTCTATAAGTTTAAATTAATTGATCTATAATGTAAAAAGTTGTGATGATAAAACATCCTTTACAGAAATTAGAAGAAAAAAATTATGTCATTGATTCTTTATTTGCATTTGTAAAGAAATAAATATATTAATGCCCTATTGCTGAATAAAGTTGGCAATAGTATAAAGTTGGCAATAGTTATGCAAATTTAAGTTATGCTAATATATAGCATTCAAGAATTGAATCCATGAAAGACATTATGCAACATACATATATATATATTAAGAGTTGCTTACTTTGAATATGATACAACATTGATATATGTGTTACAATTTTTATACTATATTCACTCCTTTTTGAGATAATAAAAGAGTAAATGCAAGATATTCTCCATCTTGTCATATGAGTGAAAATATTTATATGTTACTATTCACTTCTCATTAAAATGATGAAAGATCATGTATTAAAGAATTACATTGGAGTTAAGTTTTTTGAGAAATCATAGGAGATTCATAGATAATAGTAGAAATAAAATTGTGTGTGTGTATATATATATATAATTGTAAGTTATTTCAATGCATTTGTATATTCAAAGTTTTGCTAAGCATTATAAACAAGAATTTATCAATGGAGTGCATATGTTTATTTATGTGCTTTGAAATGCTTGATAAGGTGTAAGAATATATAAATTATATTTTTCTTTGGAAGATTGCCACAACATAAATATCTAACATTCAAGAATGCTTAATGTTATCAATGACTACATGGAAAGGCAATGTATGCACATTGATGAAAATTATATAGTAATTTATTTTATATCGCAGTATGTCTTTACACATAGGCTATAGCTTGAGGACATATATAATTTTTAAACATACCTAAATTTAAATCAATTAATTAATTTTGATGTATTCTATAATATTATTTGTAAACTAATTTTAATATATTAAATTAGATTTAACTTAAGTTAAAAGATAATAAATGTCTTAATTCTTAACCCTCTTACACTTAATATGAAACATATTCTTAATTAAGATTAATAGATTTAGTTCAAAGATCCTAGCTAATAAATGAACAAATTTTTCTTATTATTTAACATCATTTAATTGTAAACACCCGAATAATTTATTAATGTAATTTTGTTTTGTTATTAATTATCACTAAAGTTTTATTGAATCATTTTAAAAGAATGTGTTTAATGAATTATTAATTAAAATATCACTGTATCTATTATGCTAATGTCATGGAAGTGAAATAAAATATTTAGTAAAAGTAGATGTAATTGACATAGGAGTACAATATAACTTTTTTATATATAAGAAAGATAATAAGTATGTTTATCATTTTTTTTATTTAATGCACATTTTGTATTAATATGTTTTAATAATGTTGCTAATAATTAATAAAGTTATCTCATTGAAAGATTTAATTGTAAAACATTAAGTGTATGTTGAAAAATATATCCATAAATTTATATTAAATGTAATTCAAAGTCATATAAGTTTGGTGGAATTCAATAATCTTTATATGAATTGTTTACAAATATATAAAAATATGTAAAGAAAATCTTATATAATATTACTGAGTAGCATAGAAATTTATTGGAATTGACATGCAAATTTATTACTGGCAAAATATTACACACATAGCATTTTGTGGCCAGTCATCAGTCACCTATATTATTCCTTTCTTTATAATATATAAAATAATTTTTATTAATCTATACATATAAAATTATAGTTTGAAAAAATGCTTACATATTTTCAGAAATTCTCTATAGTCTACATTTATAATCTAGTTAAGTCAAACTACTTCATAGACGGATAAGATATCTTAGTAATGATAACACATTTATTTTCATGACCATGTCCATTGTTTATAACTGAGATGGATAAATCTTCAAACTTTCTCAGGTACCAATTATTGATTTATAGCCAATGCAGATAACTAACCAATATTGGTCACTAAAGAAATAGTTACATAAAGGATAAAACAATGATAGAAAATGCTCATCATTAGTAACTGACAAGTCTGGTGGATAATGTTTTCTTCTTCACTATTCCTTTGAAAAAGTGGGCTGTTAGGAGGCTGAAGTAGGCTTTTTAGAGCCAGTTTTTATATTGCCACATAGATGAATATATAGCAGGGGTCCCCAACCTTTTTGCACTTAAGAGCGCATTCTATAATACTGACCAGGTGGCGGGCACCATTTATTTTTTTTCAACCAGATGGCGAGCACCATTTACTTTTTTCAATGTAAATTTATAATTGGATATTGTTAATAATACACATAATGTGCAAAAAAAATATTTATTTCAAAAATAAAATTTTAACATATGATTAACGTTTATATTTTTACGCTGTAAAAGTATAGTATGCCCTACAATTTGATTACAATATAATACAAAAATTTACAAGAAATTTTAAAAAGTAAATTTATTTGTATCAGATAAATAATTTTTTATCTTGTTCAGATAGCGGCGGGCACATGTAAAATGGTCTGCAGGCGCCATGGTGCCCGCGGGCATAGGGTTGGGGACCCCTGATATATAGTATGCACATAACCATTTTTAATTTTTTACAATTTTTTTTACTTGGCCATACTTTAAAGTTACCTGTATTTTTTATTAGTTTCTTCTACTTCATTTTCATAAAAGGATTCTTTGAGGTGGTTATAAATTATATAGTTTTTCTGTTTGTTATCACTACTGTTCTCTTGCAAAGACTGTAATGACTCATCAACCATAGTTATATAAACAGAAAATCTATAATGTAATTTTTTAATTTTCAAATTTGTGTATTGTAGTATTTGTTTTTTATTTGAAAATAATCTAAAACTATTTTTTCTCCAAAAATTAAACATCCAGGGTTTTTTTCATCCAGATACTACATTAAAATTATCACTTTAATAATTATTTATAAAAATATTTTTTATATATAAAATTAATATGATAAATAAATTACTGTCAATTGCTTGAGATATCTTAGGATATCTCAATATCAAACTTCCATTGAAAAATAAAAATGTATAATTGCAGTTGCTTAATGCTCAAGCACCAAAATGGTAGGCTTAGTATAACAATTACATTTAACTGATCAAATGAGACTTTTTTTATCATAACATGGGAAAGAAAACATGAACTGTCAATTCTTGAATTCTCCAACAATGGAAGATTATAGTTTCATTTAATTTATTAATAGGAGTGTTTTTTAATCAATTGCAATTAATCCAAGAAGTAGATATGATTTCTCAGATCAATAACCAAAAAAGAAGGCAGCTCAGTATTTTCTGATGATCAGCAAGAGCTCAACCACAGATTTGAGCCCCCCAAGGATGACATTTTATGCATGGAAAGGAATGATATTAAGAGAAAAATTAAGGAAGCTTGTTTCATCACCAGCGATGCCAAATCAATAAATAGAAGAGACACTTGTTTTGCCATTTCCAAAAAATGGATAGTATAGGAGGCAATTTGCATATAACATTAATAATCTGAAAAGACTATGAATGTGGAGCAACAAGGGCTCTAAAAGCACTAAGTCTGCAAATTAGAATATATAAAAAAAGTCTACAAATTATTACATAAAAAAGTTTCACCACAACGTATCAGCATATTATTAATTATAATTAGATAGCAGTAAAATAGCTTAATACATTTTTTTTACTCAGTTGAACAATAAAAGTAATTTCTGTAATTATATATAATTAAGATATTAATAGTATTTAATAAATTCTTGATTGATAAGCAATTCGTAATGAAAAATTATTTATTGTAGAAGAAATTAACATACTTTCTGACAATGTGTTTTTTTTAATTTTGTTTAAAAAATCTTTGGTTATAAAATTGTCTGGTCTGTATTAAATTCATGGTCCATTTCATCCAGAATAACTCATAATCCATGCAATTTAGCTTGGTTTATACAAAGTGGTTAATATAATGGTACTAATAATTATTATATATTAAGAACAAAAACTATCTCAATGTATTAATATAAAAATAGGTATTTCAATAATTTTAAACTTTTCTTGAAAAAATATAATTCAATATAAATAATATATACAACACATCTTATTTACATTAAAAAATAAGGTATACATTTGAAATATTTCCTGATGATAATGTCAAATGGTGCATGAGTTAATAAATTGAGCATTACATAGTAAATATAAATCCTGTACCATCAATTAAATATATTATGCAAATAATCAAATGATAAACTTTCCAAATACTGCTTCTACCACATTGATTTGTTTGTCAGATTGTTTAGCCCATGTAAAATGTACATTTGTATTTACTTTCTCTTATAAATATGGCTAATCTGACAAGCAATATTTTTCAGACCAAACAAGCCCAGATGTTAACAATCCTCTTCAACATGATAAAAATTTAACATATATATATGATTGTCTAAAAAAAAAAAAGATACAAAAATTGTCTACATTGAGAAAACACCATTAATTTTTTGAATTTTGGTTGACTTTTAATCATAAAATAATGAAGAAAATAAGTATTAAAAGCAGAGAAATAAAAAAAAAGTATTTAAAAAATAAAAGAATTAACAATTTCTACAATGAAAAACATTACATTTCGATTTGTAAAAATTCAGTTTCAGTCAGAAACATTGAAAAAAAAAAGTTAAACAACATTAATAAAACCAAATCAACAGCACACAAAAAAAAGTGATTTAAATAAATGCAATCAATCTTTTTTTTTTTTCAGGTTTTTTTTTTTTTGTTTAATGTGAAATCTTTTTCGATTTATTTCTTTGAATGTCAGTTAAACAAAACATTTAGTTTGTTATTAGAAGTTTTTACTTTTGTAGAATACAATCTAGTTTCACATCAAGGTTAAACTTTTGTTATGAAAGAAAACTAACAAACTGACATTATTTCAAATACATCAGAACAAAATTGATATAAACTGTAATTATTAATAAAAAATTATATAAAAATAAAATTGATAAATCTACTAAATATATATTATTTTACAAAAACTGAACAAAACAATGAAAGTAGACACTAATATAATTTTTAAAAAAAAATTAGATACGGGGAAATATGTCTGCAAAAAGTTGATGATAAATTCATAAAATGTAAATAAATATTAGACATGTCTAAGTTTAAACGGATTCAAATTATTGGTATAAAGTTAACTGAACCATTAATATTCAAAACTTATGAAATATTTAAAATGTCAAGATCTAAAATTTCAAGAATGATGACTATGATCAACTGTAATCAAAAATCAGTAGTTAATTAAGAGATACTGATAAGCATAAAGGATTATAGCTGAATAACACATAATCACAATAAAACAAAAACTTGCAGAATACATCAAAACATCACAGTTCATAAGCAGAACATTTATAGTTTAGCTACCATGTTAAAAAACATTGTTTTATGATTTGCTATGAAACAGAAACAATGGTACCACAAGAATGGCACATCTGACTAAAAACACATCACATGGTTAGTCAAATCATAGTTTGCATTTTTTCAGATCCTATAGGGATTTTAATCTGATAGTCATTTTAAAAAAGCCTACCAACCATCATATTCTTTTGGACTAAATTCTCTGCATTGTGAAAAAATGTTTCAAAAAAATGTTATTTTCTATGACAGTTATATACTAATTTATACAGACCATATACTTAAATATAGATTTGAAGAACATGAAAATGATGTTATATATTTCTCATGGCTTCTTCAATTATATTATTTAAATATTAAATCTATAGTTCATGCTTAAAAAAGTAAGCAGTTTACATTTACTACAGATATTTTTTGCACACACTAAACAATAATGCACTGTAAATAAATTCATAATTATATACAAATTTTTAAACAAAATATAAAAATATTTGCAAATTAATTTTACAAATTGAAGTGAGTACTATCTACTACTCTAGTCATTTTTATTGTTTTCTTAGCTAAAACAAAAGAATCTTTCTACAGAATGAAGCAAAACAATAATTTTAAAAACTGAATAGATTGACTGGATAAAGGTAGGAAGAATAATCTCTAAATAAGAATAGCAATCGTTTTTGGAAATACATTTCATTTAAAATTTAAAAGAGTGAGAATTTTTATCCTTTTTTTGATTAAATAAAAATTTACAGAATATATATCTTTTATATACTGTTTTTAATATTTATGTTTCAGATATCATATGGATATTTTAACCATGATGGCAGGTTTATAATAAAAAGAGAATAATAAATGCAATATTAGATTGTAATTGGTTAATTCTTTGAAGTTTTGACACCAAATATGTTAAAATAAATTGTTATATTTTGATTTAAAAGAATCACATTTACACCATCCAAAACTTTAACACAATCCACTTTAGATAAATACAGTACTGATTATCAATAATTATTTATTAAACTAGAGATTATCTTTAGCCCAGATATAAGCTTTTAAACTTGAGATAAAGATTAATATATGCTTTTTAAAATTAAACACACACATCTCTCTTTCCCATATGTAAAATATTTTATAAATGAATTAAATAATTTCCACACTATCACACATTCTTTTGAAAACAATATAGCAGCTGTATTTATTATAACTTACTACATTTTAACACTTCAGTTTAAAGATCAAAGTAGAAAATTATTAATCTAAAATTATTAAATTTATTTTTTTTAATATAATTTCATGCATGTACCATCCCTCCAATAAATCATTTACATCAAACAGGTTAATTATAAAGCACATATTAAAAATCTAATTATTTTCTTTGTATATTGTTCATACAGTCTCTTTCTCAGATTAATAATTTTTCCATATTAAGATGTTGTAGTAAAAATTCGTCCATGTCATCGTTACTCTTCCTCATTATAAACTATCCCTATCTTTAAAACACCCATATAATGCTGAAACTTTAAGTATATATTAAATATAAATTTTAAATTATAACTACTAATTTATTAGAAAATAAATATTCATTTACAGCATATTTATTTTGTAAAATTATTATAATCAATAAAATAAAACTGTACCATTTTTCTACCTCTTGCTTCCTTGTAATAAACTTAAAACCATCATATTTAGATATTAGTTCATTTCTCCTGCTACTCTCATTTTCTTTAAAAAATGCAATTTATAAAAAAATATGATTAAAAGAAAAGTTTTGTATAAACTCTTTTAAAAAGATAAAATTAAAAACATGATGTTCACATATAATATTTATTGAGCTTTATTTTTCTGATTTCAAAATAGGTATATATTGACTTGTTTATTGAATTATATTTATTACTTTGTCTGAAAAATGTAGGAATTCAATATGAAATCATTTTTCTTTTATTTAAGTTAATCACTACTGGTTCTAAAATAATAAAAGGAAAACACAACCAAATTTAAAGCCTTTCCTCTCAACTTCTAGTTTTGTTCAAATAAGAAACTTGATTAAATATTCTTTGTTGGATTTAGTTCTATTGAACTTACATTTATCATTATAATTTTCAATCATTAATTGTCTACTGCAGGATAAAATTCTCTCCAAATTTAATTCAATGTCTCTAATATCTTCTCTTTTTCATATCATTCCACTAAACTTTCTTATCTCAGACATCCATTTTACTTGTGGAATCTTTCTAGGTCTTTCAAAAACTATTGGGATGTAATTTAATATTTCAATTGTCCATTTATGATCAACTTCAACTTTATGTTAACCTCTTAATTCTTTCAATAATGTCACTGTTTTTACACCCAAATATTTCACTTTCATTTCATACTTTCAATATACATCATTATATATTTTGTTGTATAATTTTAAGTATTTATATTAATTTTCTGTTAAACATCCAAGTCTCAGATTCCTATGTAAAAACTAGAAAAATTTACTACTTTTTAAACACATAAGCCTGCAATTATTTCCATAAAAAGCAATCATCCAAGTTTAACTCTATGATTAATTTTACTTATTAGGCTTTTATCTGTATTAAAAACATGACTAAAATGTTTATAGTTGTTAATTTTTTTTTTAATTCTTGATTATCAATCATTATTTTCTTTTTTCACCTCACTTGATAATTGTTGAAATATTTCTTGAAACTCTTAAGCATCATTTGCAAAAACAACCACCATTTTCAAAATGTAGAGGCCTTTAATAATTTTCATATACTTTTAATTCATTAGCATTTTAATCTGCAAAATGCTTCATGTAAAACTGTTTAAAATTTTAAAATATGAAATTACCCTGTCATACACCCTTATCAATGTTAATCTTCTTAGCACCCATGAAATCTAATCACTGCAGTTGGATTTTGAAAAATATTCTAGAGAATATGACAGTGTTCTAGTTCTATATTTTGAAATGCTTTAATCACTGTGAAAATTCTTTTAGAATCAAATGGCTTTTCATAATCTTCAGAATTAAAGCATAATGGCAACTCATATTTATTGGTCCATACTCCTTTTAAAACTTTGATGAAATCCACTGTGCTAAAACTACTTATATATATATACAACTTATTCTTTTGATTAGTTTGAGTTCAAAATTCTTTATTGACAAGGTATAATAATTCTAGTAAAGATCTTGTATAGAAATGACTAAAAATTGATAGCTCTGTAATTTCTAATATTTTTATCATCTTTTTTAAATATCAATATTACAATTTTGAAATATATATTTTTTGTTAATCAAGATGTTTCTTTCTAATTTCTATTTACTATTTTCCTAAATATATATATATGTATGTGTAATATATAGTTTTTTTCTCAAATTCTATAAGTCTGTTTTATTTCTCACTTCTATTTCCCTAATCAAATTTATCCACAATACTTTCATTTTCCAATTATAATATTAAAGTTTCATATAAGAATTTTAAAATGTTTGATAGTATTAAAAGATTTTTGAATGTTTATATAAAAATCTTCTAACGAATAATAACAATGGGAATTTGTTAAGATACATATTTGCATTTGGTATTTTCCATTAAGTGGAAAAACTAATCTTGCCACTCTGCTGATGTACCATCAATTTCTACAATGTTGTTCTTTCACTTTTTATTTATAATAAACTCTATCCCATTTGTTTTTCCAATACTTGTAGTAAAATGCATGTCCATTTTAATTTTTTCTTTTAATTATATAAAGCCCAACAATGCCCCCATTGAATTGAATTTTTTTTCACTTCACACAATCTCCCTCCACTTGAAAGCAATCTACAGTTATGACTAATTAAATAAAAGGTTAGTATCTAATGAAAGCCTGCATTCACAAGCAGAAAATTCTTAACCTCCTTTGCCTTCAGACACAAATCAGTCTCTTGGCTGATGACTTTACATCCAGATTCTATGAATGAGAGACAAACTTTATTTTTATCCATTATGATTAAATATATAAAAGAAAGCTTATTCACACATAATGTTATACATTTATCCTACTTTTAAAAAATTTAAATATTTCCATTAAAAATAAAAGACAATCGATAAGAACTCATAGTGTTTCTTGATTTTAAACTCAAAAGATAAAATTTCAATAAACTCACCATGCTGTCTGATATATGTTGCAAGCAGCCCATTTATGTTTATTACTATATGAATAATCACATTACAATAACAGCTGGAATAATAAGAATGTATAGAGTGGACACTAGAAATTTGCTCTATTTGGTCCTTTTAGGGCCTCAAAGGAATTCAAAGTCTCTTTTTCAATTAATAACAAACTCATTTGTTATGATTAAAAAGACACTGTAAAATAAAACTGGCCAACAATTTTTGCTTAAATTTGAAATATTGTATTTTTACTATTTTATTTTTATTTAAATCAATAATTAATGTGCTATTTCTTTTACTAAATAAACATAATCACATCCTTTCTTAATATTTTTTTTAAAAAAGATTTTCATTATGAATATGTAAAAAGGTGAAACAGTATTTAAATAGTGCATTGTAGAATAAAGGTGTTTCCAATATAGAAAGAGAGGGCAGTATTTACAATATTTTCCATTTTCTGGCATATGAGAGTTTGAATAGTTTTCCATTTTTTGAATAATACTTGATAGTTAGTTAGGTTGGTAATGGCCATTACTCAAAAAATCCTAATCCTAATAAAAATATTTTCAAGTTTAATTAGTCAGGATTCAACATAACAATGTCAGTAAGATGTTCATTTGTTGTTACCATGAGATCTTATAATATGAATACACCATATAGCTTTGTAGCAAAATAGTAGTACATATATTCCTTTCAAAAGAAATAGAAAAGTAATGAAGATGCTGTTAGACAAAAAATTATAATGATTTTTTAAATAAGATAGAATGAATTTCTAAAATGATCCTAAATTGTTTTTTAATATATTTAAATATTGAAAAGATTAAAAAATTGCATAAATCATGAAATTCAAAATATCATATCAAATTATAAATTTTACATATGTATTTAGTAAAAATAAAAAAAATAGTTTTTATTATATTAGAGATAGTAGTAGTTAGTAATAATAATGATGATGATGAATACAGAAGATTTTCTACTAGGTAAAACTCTTACAGTTTTGAATCAGTTAATTTTAAAATAAAAGTTAAAATGACCTAATGGTTTTTATTTATAAAATTTATATTAATTATATTGCTAAACCTACAAAGTTTCTAATACATGGTTTCCTTGTGCAGTTTAATGCATTGTTGGTGTATTGAAAACTGGATCAACTTTTAACTGAGTAAAGTTATTTTTTAAAAAATTAAATCAATTTAGTCAATTAAATTAACCGTTACGTCCAGCTAATCAATTGAATGGCAGAATATCACATGTCCCCCTAAACAATTAACCAAGTGATTACACTTTAATTATTTTTTCATTAATTTCTTATTGAAGTGTGAATACTATTCAAAAATAAAAAGTTGTAAAATTTATTTCAATATATAAAAAATACATGTAGTAAATATAGATTTATTTCAATATCAATGGTATCGATATAAACAGTTGAAAGAGTTTTAGTGACTAACACAATATTTTCTTCATTTTGTCTTAGTGCATTAATTATAAGAGAAGTTTCATTTATTGTTTTGATTACTTTTATAATCATTGATTATATAATGGGATCATAGTTAGTTTAGTACTGTTTGTTATATTTTATTAGTAGTATATAGAGAGAAAGGCAGTGATTTTCATTGTCTCTTGTATTATAGAAAGAAATAGTCATCATTTGATTTGAGCTTGAACATGTGATATAATGTGATACACCGTGACTTCTTAAATGGAGTCAGGAATCTCTCAACAACTACACCCAGAGAAACCTGTTAGCCACTTTACATTCCCTTTCCATTCCCCACCCTAAGTTTTCGATAATCTGCTCCATCCCATTTTCACAGCATAATCTTTGTCAACTCTATGGCCTTTATATCTAAATCCTCCTTATCTTTTCCCAAACCCAGCATAAAAACCAATAACCCACTTTCTGTATAATCACTTTGTTCATATTTATTTTTCCATAACTTCATTACTTGTACCCTTTCTGCTTCTAACCATTTACATTCAATTAACAAATGCCTAATATTTTCTATGCCCTCCTTACACAATTTGCAGACTAAATCACCCATATTTTTCCATGTACATGTATATTCTCTTGTTGCTAAAGATCCTGTTCGAGCCTTAAACAATAAACTGCTTTCCTTGATATTATCATAAATTAACTCACATCCAATGTTCTGCTTATTTCTATATATATTTAAACTTTTTATTCTCCATACTAGTTCTCCATCTCTCCAACTCCCTATTCTTTATTAATGCATATATCCCATTCCTTACCATTATGACACTCAACAATCCTCCATTAGAATTATCCTACCTTTTGTACAAATATACTGATATAAATTCTTTATCCAAATCTTTTGCATACCGCATTATCTTTCTCATCCATCTTGTTGCCAGCCCTTTACTCGTAACCCAATTAAAAAATATTTTAGCTATTTTTTTATTATCCATAAACTGCAACTTACCAAACATTTTCATTTTATTTTTTGCATCTCTCAT
The DNA here is from genome assembly GCA_028023455.1 of Epiperipatus broadwayi. Classification (NCBI taxonomy): domain Eukaryota; kingdom Metazoa; phylum Onychophora; class Udeonychophora; order Euonychophora; family Peripatidae; genus Epiperipatus; species Epiperipatus broadwayi. Next base: position 745,487 of record JAQFVV010012646.1, on the reverse strand, counting down.
ATAAAAGCTTGAGCATCCCATTTCTCCTTCAATTGCCTCCCTTGCTGTCCACACATCTGCATCCAATGCATGTCTTCCTACTTCCCTTTGTACTTTTTTTAAATAATCTAATACCCCTTTACTAACACATAACACATCATTATCATTTGTTAACCCTGCTACTGCAACTCCCTTCCATACAATTCTAGCTACATCATATTTATTATATAAAAACACTGTTAATTTTTTTATCAACCCTTTTCTTTTTTTGGCTTCATTTATCATTTTTTTCTCCAATTCATCCAAGCAATTTGTCTGACTACTTAAGATGATTCCCAAATAACTATATCTATTCACCATACTTAATTTTATATCCCCCAATAAAAATTCTATATCTTCTCTTTCACTAGTATTAACCATCATTATATTTGATTTTTCTTTACTAAATTTAATCCCCACCCTTGCACATGTCCTCAGCATAACTTCCATATCTTCTCTTCTTTTTGCCCACAAAAAAACATCATCTGCAAAAAAAAGACCTGACAAAGTATATACTCCCTTGCCACCTATTAATGATATCTCTACTCCTCTTCCTAATCTTTCTATTGCTCTTTCCATTTCACTCAAATACAACAAAAACAAAATAGGTGATATGGGGCATCCTTGCCTTAATCCCACCCCATTTTTAACTTTAACTGATTCTATATTCCCTAATTGATACGTATATTAATTATTTTCATATAATTTCTTAATACTATCCATTAAAGCTTTATCCATTCCCAAATTTGCAGTTAAAACTGATAGTGGTGCTGCCCTCTGCCATGGCAAAATCTTTAAACATCAGTGAATGTTTAACAGCTTGTAAAATTTATAATTAGATTTACAGAGCCATCTGTAAACTTTTTCATATTCCTACCACTTTGCTTTTGATCTATGATGGCTTATTCAGTTTATTTATTTGTATCTCAACTCTATATTTAAATGTCATACATATCACATGTTACCCACATAGTAGCAGCCAGTTTTGCCTTGATATAGACATACACAATAATCGTAATAACCTTGTATATTTATTTCAAATTTAGGTGTAATGTACTAATATAATTTTAAAAAGTAAAATTGATATGAATAATTCTATTTATAGTTTTACTTGCAGTTTGATTTGGCAGCTTTAATAAATAGATAATTGGATGTTTGTATATATCGAATGATTTATATGCAAGTACATGTTATATAAATTTTGTATAATGATCTTATATGTAGCAATTAGCTTTATAATAATAGGTCTCTAACTTACAGTTTGCAATATATATATAATATTAAATCGTGCTTTCACACTTCCAAATTGTCGGGACATGTGTCCGAACCCACATCTGCAAAATTAGTTTGTACTGAGAGGCATGATATTAAGCGAAAAGTAAAAGAAGCATACTTTATAACAGAGGACTCTTTCGCCATTAATCGTAAGGATGCATGTTTTGCGATATCTAAAAGATGGTCTTAGTGATTCATTTGCATATCAGATTTATTTATATAATGATTCCAAAGAAAGGATCATAACTGGCTATGAATATGAGAAGTACATCTTTTTGAAAGCGCTCAGCCATTTAATTTAGTTTTCAATTTGTTGTTATAGTTTTACGTTGGAAATGTGAAAGCACGATTTAATATTATTACATTGAAGACAAACGTAAAGTATAAATATACAGGTTATTACTTAATATATATAAGTAGACTTTTCGGGAAATTTTCATTTATTTTTTTACTCTCGAAAAAAATAAATCAAATAGATATTATAAATCTTAAATAAATCTAAATAAAGTTAATCATCAGTTAACCTTTGTATGTATTGAAACATTTGTATACAGTCAGAGAAAAGTATAGGTTAATTAAAGTTAGATTAAAATAAGTTTAAAGTTACACGCAATAGGCAGATTTTTTTTGTCTTTAATTTATAAAAACAACGGTATTTCTGATATGTATGGGGTTTTTGTGTGCGTGTGTTTTTTTATAATGAGCAAACATTCCCAAGATCAAACTAAATAATTAAATATAGTTAAGAAGTATTATAAAAACAGTTAGAAAAGATGAAATAATGTTTGTAAATGTCAGTAAAACAAACTTATTAAACAATTCAAAACAAAACAACACTCTCCATATAGTAGTGCCATCTTGTGCTAACAAGAGCAATCAATGGATGCCAGAAGGCTTGTGCATAAAATCCCTATCTAGTGCCTACTCATCCAATATCCCCAGACTAGTTTCTGGCTTGTGGCCTTCATCAGTGAGGAGTCTGGGGATATTAGATGAGTAGGCACTAGATAGGGATTTTATGCACAAGCCTTCTGGCATCCATTGATTGCTCTTGTTAGCACAAGATGGCACTACTATATGGAGAGTGTTGTTTTGTTTTGAATTGTTTAATAACAATTATTGTGCTAGTATGAGATAGTGATCATGTGATGTTTAGTGGTTTAAAACAAACTTAATGAATTGTGAATGAAAAATAAAATGCCTGTAACAATTTATTATTCTCAGAAACAAATAACAGATTACAGCACACATGTAGTTTAGAATAAATGCAAAAAAAAATAAATAAATGGATAATTGTTCAGAAAGTCATGTGGCATTGAGTTAGAGATGGATTCAAAAAAATTTAGCTTTTGAGCCTATCACTTTACGACTTAGCCACATTGCACAGGGAATATATCTATAGCACTGCTGTGATTAATCAGTTGTAATTGAAAGCCATTCAGATAATAAAAATGACATATATGAATAAAAAAAGAATGTAATTGGAAAATACAAAAATTTAGAATTAGAGTGATGGTAGATCAAAATAAACAAAGAATGCGTAATATTGAGGTAACAGGTTAAAAAAATAAAATGAGTAAAAAATTAACAAGGATTTGTTACAGAAAATATTATGGGAATAATAAATACAATATAAAAATTATAAGATAATAATTTACAAACAGAAGAGATATATATTGTAAGTTTTTGTTTTTATCAGTGCATCGTTCACTTTAGCTCAGAGTTTCTCAATTACTTGCTATGAGCCAATAGATTTTTAAATTTTTTTATTAGAGATTAATTAAAGTATTGAACAAAAAAAATGGAAGAAAGGAGACAGGAGTTAAATAAATTTCATACATATGCATTTTCAAAGAATGATTAAAAAAACATAGAATAAGTGACAAAACTATACAAAAGTAAATTTATGATGAGTGTTTATTCTCTATAAAGAAAAGATTAATTTATTTAGACTTTAAATAATAAATAGCTGAGCGATGTTTTCAACCTAGAAAGTCATATTCACTCAATGGCTGACACTACTATTGAAAAAAAAAAACGTAATAAAAGGTAGTTAATATATCATTATTTTCTCTCAATAATAGTGTCAGCCACTGAGTTTGAGTGCTATGAATATGACCTTCTAAGTTTGAAAGCATTGCTCAGCTATTTATTATTTAAAGTCTAATAAATTAATCTTTTCTTTGGAAGTGAATAAACACTTATAGATTTATATAGTAAAAGAAAAGAAGTAAAAATTGTTATAGAATTATACAAAAATAAATTAACTAACAAAATATTAAACAAAATCTGAAGAAAAATGAATAATATTTAAATAACTGAGTATAATTTAGACAGTATAGGTTTTTCATCCTAACACATACTGAGTGAAACATAATTATAAAACCAAAAACTAATATGAGTGTTGCTGATTCTTTTCAGTAATTAGCTTGTCAAGTCCTGGAGAAATATTTGTAACTGATAAGCACAAAGCTGGATTTATTAATAAACAATTTCTTTCTCTCGATTTTATTAGTGTCATTGCTGAAAATGTTGATCACTTAAGTATGTGATCAAAAACAACAATAACACTCTTGGGCCTTTTTTGTATAATTTGGATAATCAGTTTTAATTTTAACCCAAAATTGAGTTATACTTGTCAAATTAAATAATAATTTTAATGAACCATCACAACTTAAGTCTATTAATTTTTCCTGTTTCAAATCAGTTAGATTATTTTCTTGTTCAATAAATGGATTTAAAATTTGCATTTTGCTTTTCTGTGTGTTTCTTCCTCTAGATAATATTGATCAAATGCATAACAAAATCTTGGTGAATGTCCATAAACAGTATTTGTCAATTTGCTGATATTTACATCAACTTCATTTATTAATTCTTAAAATAAATAAAACATGTCGTAGTTTTAACCTTTTCTTGAATGCTTCCATTTTATTCCATAAATCAAAAGTAGTACTATTTCCTTGCAGGCTTACATTTACTTCATTTATTAATAAAAATATATCTGACAAGTAAGCTAAGTTTAGCAATGCAGTTGTTGTCATGAAAATAATTCTCAATTCTGTTTTTTTTTTCTATAAATGTTTTGATTTCTTTTCTTAATTTACAAAATCTTGTTAATATTTTCTACTAACAACCATCATACTTCATCTGCAGATTTTTTATTGCATAAACTTAAAAACAGTCTTGACTTTAGTGCACCACATTTAAAATAATTTATTATTTTTATCTATTGAGTAAAAACACTGTTCAAGTCATAAAACAATTTTTTAGCAACAAAATGGATTGGTATAGCACAATGAGTAAAAATTATTTTGTCATCCACTACCTCTTTAATTTTTTTTTTACAACTCTTGAATGTTTTCCACTCATACTTTGAACTCTATCAGTACATAATGCAACACATTTTTTTTTTCAATTAAGTTGAGTTCTTTCCAATGTAATTATTAATTGTTTTAAATATATCTGAACTAGTTGGGTGATTAGAAAGTGCAACGCAACAAAAAAATTATTTTATACCACTGATTTCATGATCAATATAATGAATATAACATAAAAATATAGCCAATAAACATCACATGATCACCAATTCTTATGCTTGCTTATAACTGTTATTAAAACAGGTAAAAACTCTCTATACGTGTTTCCACACACAGCAAGCTAGAGTAATCAATGGATGCCAGAAGGCTTGTGCTCTCATATCCAAGGCTCCTTACTGACAAAGGCCACAAGGCAGAAACTAGTCTGGAAATATTGGATGAGAAGGCACTAGATGGGGATTTTATACACAAGCCTTCTGGCATCCATTAATTACTCTATCTTGCTGTGTGTATGTATAGAGAGTTTTTGCCTGTTTTCATAAAAGTATAGCTTTATTGGTAATGTCTATAGATTTGTCTATTTGAATTGTGAACAATAATTTACTTACTTTTTGAATTAATTGATCTTGAACATCAGTCACTAATTCACTAAATATGCATAATAGTATTATTAGAAAGTGGCAAAGTTTTCATTTTTTCTCCAGCAATCGTACTTAGGATTTCAGAACACATCTGTTAAACATGATTTAATTAAGTTTTCAGCAATAAAGTACTGTTTTTTTCCTTATAGCAATCCTTAAAGCAAGTAAATGTGATTGATTCTTTTACAAGAGATTTATTTACTACAAGAAATTTTTTAAAAGATGATTTTTGTTTTTTCAATTCAGCACTTTTAAGTTCCAAAAAATCCAGTGGCTTATTTTGTAGATTTGAATGTTTATAAATGATGCATTAATTTTGCTGGTTTCATACATTCATTGGATAAAATTTCTCTGCAAATAATGCATTGAGATCTGGGTAAATTTTCTGACTCAGGCCATGATATGAAATCAAATTTTAAATAATCAGAACTGAATTGACAAACATCAGTACATTTTCCTTTTGCCAGAGGTGAATTATTTTGTGAATAAATAATATTTTCATTAGCATTAAAAAGTCAGCTATAGTTTTTAATGTTTACTTGCTATTATTCATTTTTAAACGATTAAAATTTACAAAAAAATTAATATCAAGTACTTAATATTCTTTAATTTATAATGCACAACTATTATATAATAATTTCTATTACTGTGTGCCAGTTTAAGTCTGATCGGCTGGCTATGCCATACTTCATAAAACATACAACTGACAACTGTCAGGTTATTTTTGTACATACCAAAGTCTGCTTCAGTGCATAAAGTGTGCATGTGCAAAATTGTTAATGGAGCAGTATTTTTATTATGAGAAGACTGATTCTAGGAAGCAGAAACTTTTTTGTATTTTGTATAGTGTTTTGTTTCTTAGTTTATTTTCTATGAATTCTTATGAATAAAACAACTAACAAACAAAAGAAAACCTTAACTGAATTAAAGATAAATTTAATTAAATTAGTCATAATTTAAAAGATTGTAAAAAATATGTAATAATTATGAATAAATTTATGTTTTTTGTAGACCACTAAAATTTTGCTGCCAACCACCAGTTGAGAAACACTGCTTTAGCTCAATTGTATCACAACAAACCATCAATCAAGTGTGTGAAGTTGGCCTGACTTCTGGGCTGATGAATGGTTGTGATAGGATTGAGCTAAGGTAAATGATGCATGGATAAAAACAAAGAATTGTAATGTGTATTATAGTGCAATGAGCATACACCCTCCACAATGTATTAAAAGTCAAATACACTGATAAAAACTAATAACTTATAAATAGAAGATATAGGAACAACATTAAATCCTATTACATTTATTCAGAAAAGGTTGTGAACAGTATTAAAGTTATGTGCATAATCTTAAGCTGCTGCAGATATTGATCATTGTACAAATGAAACAAAAAAGAAATAAGTTATTAATAAATTAAAACAATAAAAAAAAAACACATTTTTTTAAAACTTTTTACAAATAAATTAAATGTAGATGGTAGAAAATAAAATAATAAATCGAACTATCTTATACATTGAAATAATTAATAAAATTATAAAAAAATAAAATGAACAGCTAAAAATAATGAAGATAAAAAATACATTAAAACAACAAATAATTGACATGATAAACCTGGCAAAATCAGATGTGTGGTATAAAATAAGTCTACTAAAAGTGAAGCATTATAAAATAGTAGTTTCATTTGTTATATAGTACAATAAAAGTTTAAATAGGAAAAAAAAGAAAAGTTTAAGAAATTATATAGCAACTGAATCAAAAATGTATTGGTAGTATGAACACATAAGTGAGTGATAAAAATAATAATCATCTAAGTTAATAAAAAAAGAAAATAAATTGCATATCATAAAAATAAATTATATAATACTATTTAAGGTAATAAAAACTATGCATTAAGCTCAGAAAAGATTGATAAAAATCTAATTGAAATACTGATATCTATGAGATTTAATTATTTGCAATATAATTTAATGAGAGAGAACAGCCAATAGTTTACTTCAACAATTAAGGCTATTAAAATAATAATAATAATATTAATATAGTAAAATGTAAAGACTTCATAATGCTCACTTTTAATCTCACAACTAGCTAATACACTGAATATAAATAATTCTAATTACACTTAAATTTATCTGAATAACAGTTTGAAAAAGTAAGGAGAGCAAAAACGTTCGTCAACAATCGATCAAAACAAATATTAAAAAAAGTTTGATATTTGTTCATGGACTTTGAAATGTTATGAGTAAAGGATGTGAATTACTAAACACTTTTTAATGACTCTGCTTTTTATTCTCATGTGTTGGGTTCAAGTCTAGTTCAGATAAATTTGCCTTTTGATCTCTTTTAGCAATCTTACTAACCATCCAAAACTGACAGCTAATGGATAAAACAACAATAAAAAATGCACTCCTCTCACTATCTGCTAAGTCTCAATTGGATAATGTCCTCTCATTTACTGATCCTTTAGTAAGAGTTATTACGAAGATCTTTAATAACCTATATGTTAAAAAGAAAGATTGGAAATGATTGTTAGAAATATTTTTTTATATAAAAATACTTTTCTATATGAGAAAAATATATTTTAAGAATAAATAGTTCTTAATAAAATACAGTATGCACAAAAGTACTCCTTACTTGAATTTCTATTTAGGTGAATTGCTGAAGTTATTTGTTGTGAAATAATTTTTTTAGCATTGGAATTTAAAATGTTGTAATGCATTTGATTTGCTTTTGATAGGATAATTTCTTGCAGACTATAAGGATAAATATATGAAAATGTTAAAAATAATTGACAAAAATCTGTAACAAAAAAAAATTGAGATAAAACTAAATGTAACCAGTGATTTAAAGTAATGAATTGTAGCAATGCACAGGCAGCTTACAAGAATCAAATACAATTATTAAATGTAATTCTAAATGCTTAGCAGATAAAGGATTAAATTTTTCTCAAGTAGTTGTACATGTGAGTGTCGTAGTATTTTATCTCAAAAAAATATGTATATATATATATAAAAGTTATTCTGTTAACTAGTTATAAAATTAATCATTGGAAAGAAAAAACTGAAGTAAAACAAACTTGAAACAAAGAAGAGTTATTAAAATTATTAACTTTGCAATAGAATTCTTGAGTGTCTAAATTTCATTTTTATAAATGCAGTGTTCAGAAATAAATTTGTATTACGAAAAGGATATTTTTATATACCTTTTTTATTTCCAATTATGAATCATTATCATATGTTTTCTTTCCTGTGTTTCAAAGAAAAAAGACCATTAATAACATTTATAGGAAGGGGTAAATTAAGCTGTTTTCAATAAATATAATATGGAGATGGGATTGAGATAAAGTTTGGGTGGAGACAGTTATGTTATTTTTCACAAAAACACTCAATAACAAATGGAAAAAAAAAGCTATGGCTATAAATTTAGATCAGAATGTATCAGCAAGTGTGGACTCTATAGAAAGTGTTACTGTGTAGACCACTATAAGTCAGTGTGCCTATGCACAAAAAGTTAGAGGAATATTATAAATATTGTGTTCCTATTTAAATACAATGATGGCTTCATACATATATAATTTAAATTTTACCAGAGTAGATTGCAAAAAGTTGCTATGGTCCAACTCTTAGCCAACATAGTGGCACAATGAAGGAAAAAATATTATTATCTAGTCTTTAAATGAAAAATTCCTTAACATAATAAAACTGATATTCCATACCAGCTTTATCTTATGTGTTTATTTATATATGCCACATCCAAAAAAGAAAAAGAGAAAATCTGTTGATGCCTGATAACTATGCCACCAAACTACAAACTATCTGTATGGAATAGAGCAAGTGTGCTCTTTTTTGCAATTAGGTAAACTTTACAGCTTTTTAAAAGAATCACATGGATTAACTTGTTTATTTTCAATCCAGTCAATAAAACATATAAGAATAATAAATAGATTAAAACTCATATAACCTCATTGACAAAACGGGAAATAAAAATAATCTCAAGGATCGTTATAGTCAGAATGATTAAGATGTTATTTTATTTTTTTACCGGCAAAAGATGAACTAAATTAAAATAAGAGTTATTACTATCTTTTTTTATATATTTATACTAATCTATTTACTATGTCTGTTTGCCTGAAATAAGTTGTATATTTATATTATATTTCCTTTTTTATTTATTATTTAATTCCTAATTGAATAATTGGATACATGTATTATTATTATTATTATCATTTTGTACTACTATTTAGTTCAAACCTTGTTGGGCATCTGGGGTAATTAAAATATTTTTTGTGTATTGATTTAATTAATAAAAAAAGTAATGCAATTTATCATTACCTAGTAATACAGATGCCTTGTCAAGGGTTGTACCAATCATTGTTTAAGAGAATGTGGAGATACTTTACATGTTACTATTGCCTGAAATAAAAGTGTTCTTATACATTTTTGCTTTATTCACTTTTCATTTATGAATTTCATCAAGTTAGCTGAGTAGTGCAATATTACAAACGAATTTTATTAATCCCAAAGCTATGATTTGGTGCTAATGAGATGTCTATTAAAAGGTATAAATTTAAACCTGGATTTTTAATGGTGCTGTTATGGACTTTCAATAGTATAACTGGCCCAAACTAACAAATATTCTAACCACCTCAGGCATCATAAGTTATATCCATATGATGAGCAGAAAATATTACTGTTGTGAAATTAACATTATCAGCAATAGATTTTAAAATGAATGGCCATGATCCTCAATATGCTCATCATAATTTATGATTAGATCAGTAGTCCATCATCCTATATACTCGAAATTTAATTATATTTGTTGCTGCAACATGGCATAAAGATCTTTCTTCAAGGTCATTGTCTAGACATCCAATTGTAATGTATAGATAGAGAAAGTAGAAGATTGATAGTGGTATGAAAATTGTATTGTGGATTAGAGGTATTAAGCAGCAGAATTTTTTGATGATAAAAGTTAAATATAATAAATAGATATACAGACTTTAAATATCACACTTCAAACAAAAATCTTTCCAAAGTTCTTCTATGGAGAACAAAGTTAAAGATATTATTCACTGTCCAGTTAAATTCTGTATATGAATTTATGTCCTATCTTCTTTTTTCTTTCTTTAGCTTAAATTAGTTAGATATCAATTAATTGACTAATAATTAGATGGACAGGTTTGGGCAGTTATACCTGAAAAAAATCCCTAATCTTGATTGAAATCCAAAACTACAAAGTTTCAACTAGATTCAAGCTTCTGGTCAAAAAGACAGATGTACTCACCACTGCCCATTAGACATTTCAATGAATAACATAAATAACAAAAATATTAAAGTAACAATTGCAATGACTTAATAAGCTTTTAATAAGATATAATATAACTTTGTAGTCATTAAAGTTAAATTTTTAAAAAGGTTTCTTAAATGTTTTGGCTTCAGAATAATTTTATGTAAAGAACAAAATCAAGTGTGGATAGGAGAAAAGTTTGAAGACTTTATAAATATGGATTTGAAGAAGATTGCAAAAAAAATAAAAGAGTAAGATTTGTAATATACAAATATAAACATGCATTAAAATAAATAAAAAAGAAACTATTTAATGAGAAATATATATTGTAATGCACAAAAAGTTGAATTGCTCACATATTTATAGTAATAAATGTTTTGAAAAATATGTGACCTGTAAAGAACCTGTAAAGAACGTAAGGAAGAGAACATTTTTTAAAAAAGTGTTATATTAAGATGAAATATAATCTTAAGAAAAGAATTATAAATATTTAATAAACCTAAAAAACTGTCAGAGAAGTGAAAGCAGTATTAATACTGTCTATTTAGAGAAAAATTTTAAAATATGAGAATATAATCTTAATGCATTTTTGGTATTGGGTATCATTATTGAAGATAACTATTGCCTTCAACAAGGATACACAGCACTAAAAATATATTAAGATTTTACATAGTATTTTCAATGTTAATATTTTCTTTAATATGTAGAGCATTTAAATACTAACATAAGAGACAGCTTGAATAAAATGCATTTAATTTATGGATAAAAGATTTCATTTTTTTGACAAATAATAAATTATAGTAATGATTAAAAGACATAATAAAATTGCATTAATTCAAAGTATAATAATATACATAAGAATTCTGCTACTCAGGTTTAGGTAATATATGATTTTATTCATGAGATTCAATAGACAAAATACGGAATCATTAAGATTGGCAGTGAATCACATGTAGTCTATACAAATGAAATTTTGGCTTATAATAAATGGAGCTATGTAACAGAGTTTAGAAGTAATTATATTAAAAATTCTTAGAAAATCTACACTATCATTCCTTTTGGCAATCAGATATTGCAGCAAAAAGCAAGAACAATAGGATACATTTGTTTCAGTAAGATACCAACTAATATTATCAGTAAAACAGACTATTGCATTTATTGCCACACAACATCAGCCACAATTCAACCAAAGGTAAGAGATGAATTGTCATAATTTCTATCATGAATTTAACAGTGAATTAAAAATTGTCCAGATAGGCACAAACTTTTGATAAATTTGTAATACCATTCATTCCTTATTATGTATTCCAAATGCAGAGCTTAGCAAACCTTAAAAGCAGCAATGCCAACAGGTTCTTTTCTACAAAAAATCACAATATATTTAGATATTAATTTCAACTTTGTATTTTCTGACAATATGGCCACTAATACAATTCATATATATTTAATAATGAAAATTACTCTCTCATCAGGTTGTTCTGGGGAAAGCACCAGTTACATAGCTGATCACTTCATAACATTATTTAATTAATTACATAATTAGTATTATGAGCTGCACTATGTCTGGGCATACATGTTCTAACAGAATAATTCTTTACTTCTGTAAAGTATTAACAAAAATTGCTTCTTGGACAATCTTGTCTCATGATGCTTCATTGTATGAAAGTTTTTACTCAAAGTGAATATCAGAAATGATAAATGTGAGTAGTTTCACATATTATTAGAAGTTTTTATTATTCCATGACAACTGTGTTATCTTTCACAATACTCACATAAATTCTATCTTCTTATTTCTAACCAAGGAACTTCATAGGAAGTTAACTGTTTCCATGCTACCCTGAGTATCAGATAAATTTGTCTTATATACAACAATATCTCAGGATGCAATTAAGTGGATGAGAAATTCCTATGCCCATTTTCACTGACACTCATTTAAATAACAGAAAAAAAATTATAATATAAAGAATCATACCAAATATTGTATTTTAAAATATTCGTTTTCAATTTGTTATAAAAGTCTGCCTCAATCATTTACTATATTTTCATTTTATTATTATACATAAAAAATAATAATAATTAGAATAGCTATCAATTATTTATAAAATAAATTTATTAACTATTTAAAGGAACACAAATCTTTTTATATATTAAGATTTTATTTTTTGCTTCCTTTTTTTTTTTTTGGTCAATTCTATCTTTAATGTTTTGATTTATTTTGTTTATATAATCCTACTTAATCTGTCTTCACTGGAGACAAGTCTTACTTTTTTTCTATCTGTCTAGTTACTTTATAACATCTCTTAGAAACCCATAAGTCAAAGACTCAATGTGTCAAACAATCTCTGAGTGCTTCTATCAATCTTAGCAACTAATATTTTCATCAGCATTAAATCTCTTATAAATCAGGATGTGTTGCATTTCTTTCCACTCTATTTATGAAATCCACTAGAAGAACAGCAGTTATCCAATACAAGTTTACTAGTTGTTTTAAAAAAATATATTAGCATCATCTTTATTTATTTTTTTGTACAAATTATCTTTAATTAAAGTTGGAGTAGAAAAAAAAATAAAAGGAAAAGCTTGGAAATAAATCTGATAAAATGGTAAAGGTTAACACAAGTTGACAACTATTATTTATAACAATTTGTCATAATTATAAACAATAGGAAAATCATTGTTTGAAAATGAGTGGTAATTATATATCAAAAAAAAAAAAAATACTTTGCCAAAAGAGATTATTTAAAATAATTAATATATAGTTGCATAATGTGATTTGTTTTAAAATATTTTTTACACACATTTACATCTATTAAATTTTTTCAGCCAATTTTATTATTTATATAATATAGACAAGACATGCACACATATCTATAATATTCAACTAATATATTAAAAGTAAAATGCAATGTGAAATAACTGAAATATATCGGTAGCTTTCTAAAAAGAAAGACTTAAGTGTTGAGATTCAACCCGAACTCCGGTGCTAAAAATAAGATATTTCACCATAGTCAAATAACTATTTAACAACTAAATTAAATGCATATAGGATTATTGTTCGGTCAATTTTTTTGTTTGAAATCGAGATAGGCATCATTTCAATAAAATATAAAGACACTGAAATATTTCCCTGAATAATACATAATATTCTGAAAATATGATTATAAAATCAAACGATATTTTCTCCAATTTTTAATACTGGAATTAACATTGTAGATTTAACACAGAAAGCTTTGTTGGCTTGTATATGTAATATAATTATTCAGACGGAAGTCAATCTCCGACAATGTGCTATTTCTTAAATATTATAAATCTATGCGCACTCTCCCGCCAATATTTAAGAAATAGCGCATTAATGGAGATGTAAATAAATAGAATAAGATTTCTTTTTAAAAAGTATTTTATAACAAACTTTTCAGCTGAAAAGAAGACCCTATCTACATTTAATATAATTATATTATAAGTACATTCATATTTAAATTATACATATGACCTTCAGCCTAATATATACAAATAATCAATGCAGTTAAGCAGGATGTAAAGGTACACCATCCGTTTTTTTGTCGGAAAGGCTTATCTTTTAATTACTAGCATAAAAAATTTTCCATAGACTATGTAGGTGCATTAGAAATAACAAGCTAGATTAGTTATTGTTATCATTATTTCCTATAACCGTATTAAATTTACAGCATTGGTGGTAGAGAGGTCCACGACAGCTGCTTTAGAAGCAGTTGTCTCGGGTAAGCGGGTTCGCTTCCCAGCTCATGCTATGACACATGAAAAAAAAAATATTATAATTACTTTTTTTCTTTAAAATTAAAACTATCCTGCCAATTTATCTATCATTAAACAATAACTAAGAAAAATTAATAATATATACTGATATTTAGATATTATTTAATCCCTATCTTGTGAGAAAGTGATGTAGCAGATAAATGTTAACATGAATTGGGAGATTCAGAGTTTAATGCTTCTAATTATAAATTGCTAGTAAAATATGTGTCCAAAAGAATAGTCACAAACTAATAATAGTTGTTAAGTAATGGTCATTAAATATGTGACATTTGATTCTTCAAGGAAAAAAACATAGAATCCCTTTTAATTAATAGCAAACTTGCTTCAATTGGAGACTAAGATCATGTAAAAGTTTTTCATCCAAATCTCATACATAGAAATGTGCAGTGTCCAATAATTCAAAATGAGTATAGGTTAAAACTAAACTCTGCATTTATAATGTTAAATGCACAAATATTTATAAAAAGTTAGTAAAAAGTTTTGATTTAATAAACAGTCCTAGCACTAGAAATAATACTAATTAACTTTTTTAAAAAAATTCAACTGATTTTTCAATTGAACTAACAGATTAATGGAAAAAAAACAATAGTGTTTTTTTAATAATTAAATCCAGAGGTAAAAAAACTAGTAAAATCATCACATTGGCTGATAAGTGTTAATAAGCAGCCCATCCATGTTCATTTATTATACATATAATCACATAGTAACAACAGCTATAATGATTAGAAACATATGAGATGGATATTAGGAATTTGCCATATTTGGTTCCTTTAAATCCTTAAAGAGATATCAAAGGATCTTCTTTTAATTAATAGTAAATTATTTTCTGCAGAATAGATTAATATTAAGGAGGATATACAAAAAGGTAATTCCACATGTCCAAAATTTTTATAGAAGTTTTACAAAAAGTATTTTTTCCCATATGACAAAGCATTGGCCAGGACCAGGAAGCAAATCCACAACAACTGTCTGCATAACACTGCTTGTAAGGCAGCTGCGCTGACCTCTCGGCTACCAATGCTTGACAAGTATTTTATAGATTAAAATGGGAAGTTAAGGAAATAAAAAATGTACATAGATTATTTGTATCATCTAAATTTTCCAGATGATGTAGTTGTTTTTGCATATAATACTTTAGAATGTTGCAAGAATTATCAGATAAAAGTAAGAAAGTAGGACTAAAGATAAATGCTAAAAAGACTAAAAGAATATTCAATGGATTTTCTCAGCAGAAAATAGAAGATATGAACAACTACAAATACTTTAGACCTATTGTTAATACAGAAGAAAATTTAATAAATGAAATTTATCATAGAATTAAACATGAGTGGAGGGCATTTGTGGAAATAATTTAATATTAAAATGAAATATGACTGTGTTTAAAAAGAAAGATTTACCAAAAAATTATGGGAAAATGTAAATTAGAAATAACAAGGGATAGAAAATAAAATACTTAGATGGGACAGATATTACTTATATCATTGAAAGAATTAATTAAATTAAAATGAATCTGGACTCAATATGCTTCTAGAAGACATGATAATAGATGGACATGAAGTTTTAAATTGGATTCAAAGAGATAAAATGAGATGATATATAAAATGTATAGATGAAATAAGAAAGTTTATTTTTAAGAGATGGAATGAGTCCACATGTGAAATAAATAGATGAAATAAAAAAGTTATTTTGATGTAATATGAAGAAGAAAGTCTACAGTTTTGAGAAACTGGATTACTTGAATAAATGTAAAATGTATTGATTTAGATAGTAGATATTTCTGTTGTTTCCATCTAAAAAATATTTATTGAAAACCAATAATTATTTAATAAACACTATTTAATTATTAGTTATTCCAAAGCTTACTGGTGAGCAAAAGTTTATCTTAATTATTAATTGAATGAAATAATAAAAATAATAAATAATAAAATAATAAATAGAAATAATAAATAAAGTCATTGTACTGCAATTATTCGTAATACAGATTTTTTTATCATTCTTAAATTATTCTTTTGATAGTTATCTACATTGCCTACAAACTGTTTTGAGTTTTTTTCAATTTTCAATAAAAAAAAATTTTTTTTAAAAAAATAATTAAAAGATCATAATCATTAAAATATGAAATTATTACATTTTATAATGCAAATGATTATTGCTTATACATATTAATTTTTTGAAATAATAAGTGATATTTAACAGCTATATTTTTAAGTTAAAAAAAATAAAGCTATTCATGTTAACTTGTTTACTGTAATGTAGATTAATGGCATGATAAATCTAGTCAATACTTTTGTTTACATGTATAACTAAAACATGTTTTACGTCATATTTGTATAATATATTTTTTCTTTGCAAAACGAATTTTGAAAAAACAGTCAATAAATAAAATCCTTTTTCAAAATGAGTTCATTTTGTGGTTTGTAATTATCGTATATATATATATTTAATTATAGAACTGAATTAAAAATATAATCTAATGATTTATCAATTACAATGTTGTTTAGTATTGGGAAACTGGAAGAGAGCGAACCCAGCTGTGATCCTTATATTTAACTTTTGAATCTGTGATTTATTAAATTGAGTATAATTAATATTCAATATACAAACAAATACATAATGTTTATTGCAAAAATAATTTATAACATTTCCCACTTCATTTTTTTTCGTATTTCTAGCATATATTTTTGAAATTCAGCATTTTTTATTGTAAAATTTTGATCAATAAAATTTAGTTTTTAATTACTCCCTGAGGAAAAAATCTTCATACAGTATGCATTCATTTATCGATTTATAATATATATATAAAATAATATTTATTTTCATCAAACATTTTTTAGCATAATAGTAACACCTCCATCAAGTTAAAATGAGAAATGTACTGACAAAAATCAAAAAATTAATAAGTATTTTCCTCCATAAAAAATATAGACAAACTGGCAACAACCCAAAATACTATGTAATTTTAAGCCTTGTTATTGATGTCAGTAAAACTTCCATAATATAATAAATTTAAGTGATATGTTTCTAATTAAACAGTGTATGTTCATATAATATTCTTAAACATTTAAAGTGTAGTGTTATTTTATGTGTATATATTCATATGCACTTATGAGCAAGCACATACGAAAATTTTAAATCCTTTTCTAAATTATTTTAAACCCTATGTTTTAATAACAATCATGAAAATTGTATAAGGAGAAAGCAAACTCAATTTTTTTTCAGTATGACTGCCACATATCACCCCTCAATAAACAACAAACCAGTTTCTCTCATATTATTTTACATAAAGGTATGGAAGCAATGTCATGTTGACCTGCACTTTAGATAAGATTATCATATAAATATAGATCAGCATAACAATCTTAATAAAGTCCTACAGATCACCATTACTCAAAACTAGTGAATATTATGAACCGTAAAAAAGTATGTCCTAAAAACATTCTATTCATTTTGTAGTCATGACACTATTATATAAATATTACTTTTTCTAACAGTGAGTTAGTATAATTTTATGTTCATCTATTATTATTATTATTAGTAGTAGTAGTAGTAGTAGTAGTAGTAGTAGTAGTAGTAGTAGTAGTAGTAGTAGTAGTAGTAGTAGTAGTAGTAGTAGTAGTAGTAGTAGTATTATTATTATTATTATTATTATTATTATTATTATTATTATTATTATGTTTCAAAGCAAAACTTTATTGAGTCTAAAAAGTTACAGAGTCACATCTAGTAATATATTGATTTTTTACAAATGAAAAACAAATTACAACTTTCAGTATATAAGTCTTTATCTTTTCTGCATACTTTTTTTTTTTCTTCTTGTTTTTAAATTTGGTCTTCTATTTAGTTCAGTTTATGCTTGCATTTTTTTTAAAGTTGGAAAAAATGCTGATGTTCAAAATGTCATCATCTATCTTATTGGTTTTTATATTTCATAGACTGGATCTTTGTTTCAAGTGTGACCATGTGGCTGCAAATATATCTGGTTGAGCTAGGATGCTGTCTCTTTTTCTTAACAGTTCTAGTTTTATTGAATATGTTGCTGGGTGGCGTCGAGGGTTATTGGCAAGTGCAAAAGTGCATCTGGTGCACCAGTAGGCATAAAGGCTGCATGTTGCTGCACGAATAGCAGGGTTGTTGCCTTTTTTAAATGTATTTATTATTTCATCAATTGAAATGATAGCCTTTCTGTATGTGGTAAACATTGTGCGACATATTGTTTCTAGGGCACTGCAGGAATGAAGAAAATAATCTTGTGTCTCTTCTTCTCTATTATTATTATTATTATTATTATTATTATTATTATTATTATTATTATTATTATTATTATTATTATTATTATTATTATTATTATTATTATTATTATTATTATTATTATTATTATTATTATTATTATTATTATTATTATTATTATTATTATTATTATTATTATTATTATTATTATTATTATTATTATTATTATTATTATTATTATTATTATTATTATTATTATTATTATTATTATTATTATTATTATTATTATTATTATTATTATTATTATTATTATTATTATTATTATTATTATTATTATTATTATTATTATTATTATTATTATTATTATTATTATTATTATTATTATTATTATTATTATTAGGAGTGATGTTGATCCCTGAAAATCATATGAATGACATTCTATTTACAATTTATGCAAATAATTTACATTGCTTTCTTTCACATGGTTTAAAATATTTGGCTGCTGCAATTAACTATCAAAAATTCAATATATGTAGCTGTAGTAAATAAAATTAAATTTAATTATCAATTAATTAAAAATATGCAATTATCATTCATTTACATAAAGTCAGTCTATCTTTTTTTTTTTAAATTTTAAAATCATTTTATGGGTAAATGTAAAAGAACAAAAAAAAAAGAGACCATTTTATAATATTACAACAACCAACTAACACAATTGGTTTTAGTTTGAAATTTAATTAATGTTCAAATATCTTTATTTCTATTATAATCTGTCAATATCTTGTGGAGCAAAAAAGTCTATCTTTTTTAATTAGATTTTTTTAAAGCTTTAATTAAGGTAGAAATGCTTTCAAAAATTTCTATCTTAATTAAAGTACAAATGTTTAAAAAAAATATTTCCCCTAGAATTATTGGATTTACTTGACTCTGAAATAAAATGATTTACTTTTAGGTTTATTTTATTATTAATTAAAAAGTATTTTAAAATATTAATTATAAAAATCTATATAGAAAAGAAAACCCTAAGTAGCCCATTGAATAACACAACGTTAATTGAAATATTATATATCCTATACAAAAAAAGTGAGATATGCAATTAAATATAAATAAAAATCAGAATATTATGATGGAATAATTATAGCTATTTTGAAAGAAGTAGGTGAAGAAATGAGAAACTGTTCATAAAACTATATACCAAATGCCTGCACGAAAAAAACATAGATAAATAGTACTAATGTTTAATAAAGATGTGATGAATTACACATCGGCCAATTATATACATAGTGTTTATTAATATCATTATAAATTATTTTTGGATAGAAGCCAACCAAAGAATAAACTAGTATTAAAGTTGTTATACTACTGTAAATCACATCCATGTATTAAAAAAATTATAAATTCTTCTGTTGTAATTAGAGACTTGATCTACCATAATAAGAAGTCAGAGTGCTATCAAAAATCTAAAAAATAATTATTAAAATTTAACAGCAGTGATTAGGCTTAATGATGAGGTTAGAAAAATTAACATTAGTAAATATATATATATTATGAAGGGATTCCTTCTCTCCAAAACTTTAAAAGCAGTTTTATGAAAAGAATTTTACAAATCAAAATAGTAATAAAAAAGGAAGTTGCTAATTTTGCCGATAATGAATTTGTTGTGTGTGTGTGTGCGTTTCTTTTATAAACAATGCTTTAGAACTGCAAAAAATAGTATGAGATTAAAGTAAAATTGATTTAAAATGAATACTCAAAAGGCTATAGTAATAATTAATGAATTTCAAACTGAATAAAAATTGAAAATAATAAATTAGAAGTTAACACTTATAAATATCTAGAACAAGATATAATTTACACTTGGAAAATGTCGAATATCCTTATAATAAATAGTTATATGCCAAAACATTTTTTCCACATGCCAAATAAAATGACTTTCATCATATCTTTCTTACTTACGCTCTTTTTTCTTTCTTTTTTTTTAAAAAAAAAAAAATGTGCACTACTATTTTCTTTTTAAGTCATTAATTCTCTTTTTGTTCTATAATATTTCTTTACACTGTCTATAATCCTTTTAATCCATATTTCATAATTCTCGGTTGAAAAATAAAATATCCAATATGGTTCCTTTTCACAATTATCTCAAAAAAAATATTTTTTTCATTTAATACTTTCAATATTAATAAATCATTAATCTTTGGACTTATAAAATCCATTTTTTTATTATTTACAACTTTAATTTTTCTTGGTACTTTTCCTCACTGTTAACATTTCTTTTACATACTGAATTAAATTCCAAAAAAAAAAAATCAATATTTAGCAATCTTCTTCACTAGACTAAATTTCAATGGGCCACAGAATGATTTGTTACGATGATGGCATTTTAAAACAGGCAAAACTGTCCATACAGTAGTGCCACTCAGTGCAAGCCAGAATAATCAATGGATGCCAGAGGGCTTATGCATAAAATCCCTATCCAGTGTCTACTCATCCAATATCCCCAGACTAGTTTCTAGCTTGTGGCTTTTGTCACTAAGGAGCCTTGGATCTAAGAGCACTGCACTTAGATCTTAAGATCTAATATAACCCTTTTATCTCTACTTAACTACAAAACTGAGTGGCACTACTGTATGGAGAGTTTTGCCAGTTTTAATAACAGTTATGAGCAAGCATAAGAAATGGTGATCATGTGATATTTAGTGATTTAATACCAATCCTGCCTCATAGGATAATGGTAGTTATGATTATTAAAGAACCAAGACACCAAAATGTATAGGTACTGAATTGAGCTCAGACCTATATGACTATATAAGCTAATGAGCTTGGATTGAAAATATTGTATTTTCAATTTTATTCTCCTAGTTTTGTAGTTAAGTAGAGATAAAAGGTGACTTCAGGAGGGTTGCATTAGATCCTAAGATCTAGGTGCAGCACTCTCTGATCCAAGGCCCCCTCACTGATGAAAACCATGAGCTAAAAACTAGTCTGTGGATATTGGATGAGTATGCACTAGATATGGATTTTATGCACAAGCCTTTTGGCATCCATTGATTACTCTGGTTTGCACTGAGTGGCACTACTGTATGGATAGTTTTTCCTGTTTTAATAACAATTATGAGCAAGCATAAGAAATGGTGATCATGTGATGATGGCATTTTACTTGTAATTATATGTTGGATTATTTCTATCATCTAGTTTTTAAATTATTAATTGTCTTTAGAAAAATTAAACTTTATTTAAACTCTTCAAGGGCATTCAACATTTAAAGATAGCACACAGATTAATATATAATACATTTTAAATGGTATTATTCCTCTCTCTCTTAAAATATTGCTAGTCTGATCAATAACACTACCATGAAAATCAAACCCAGAACAATGATATTTTTAAAATATTGAATTTAATGTAATACAATCCATGGTAACAGCAGCAAGAATACCTGACGAAGAAAAGAGATTATTTTTGCATTACTTTAAATTTCTGTATTCACTAATCTGAAAAGTTCAAGGTTCATTCTCGTGGTAATACTGTTACTGGTTAAATCATTAATATCTGAAGAAAAGTGGATTAAAATGTCTCTTGAAATGTTGTGCTATATGTTAATTTGTGCATTATTACTAATAGTTAAATGTGTTTGAAAAGTTTAAATAAAGTTTGAATTTTTCTAAAAATATTCAATAATTAAAAAAAATAGGTGATAAAAATATAACAATTGTTAAAAGTCTGTTTAGCCAATGTTACTCTCACTCTTATTTATCATTACAACTGTAATCAGTTAAATAAATTCTCAAATATTTAAAACATTAATGTACTCTACAACTTCCTGTCACATACTTGTATTTTTATAATATTACTTTTATTTGCATTATTTTTATTCCAAAACTTTCTACATTCTCAGTGAGTCCTATTTAATATGTTATAGATTCCTTCTTATTATATTAAAGTTGTGCCATATCAACAACATATTTGATTCAATTAACTTTTTTATTCTCAGTATTGATTCTATTCTTATCACAACACCATTCATTTAACAATTTATCTATATATAAATTAAATAATCCCTGTATTATGCCTCATACTATATCTATCACTATCCCAAAAATATATTTGACAGTGTCATATACTTTTATATATATATATTTCTCAATACATACCTTTCTTTTCCATCTATATTTGTCTTTTTCAATAAATCCAAATAAAAATATTATATTCATTTTGTCAAATTTTTTTCAAAAATCAATAAAGCAAATTCTTTTTTTTCTTTTCTCTCTCCATATATACATGTAATAAATTTTAATATGTAATATATACCAAGAAAATTAATGAACTTGTAAAATAAGTAACTATATCTACAGAAATGTGTAAAAATGATATGAAACTATCAAAAAGATCTCAACTGAATATTATTTTTTTAAAAAAATTTTAATAAATAAAGTCTGTACATTTCTACAATTATAATTATCACTGTAATTCACTAATTAACTGTTCTAAAATTATCACCTTTCTCTGAATTAGGTCTAAAATCATAACTGTTGAAAGAAAATACTTTGGCCACTTTCTTAAATCATTAATTATATTACAAATATTAAACTTTTTTTCCAATTCTTCAATAATTACAACAGGAATCTCACCAATTTTGTAAGCTTTGCCAATTTTCATTCTAGTTAATGCTTTTACAACTTCATCTATTATTGTAAAGTCTATGTCACTCTTACATAATGACAATTTCTTTTTCAATAAATATAGATTAAGACTTACTATTTATATATACAAATTATTCATAAATTCTTCCCAGCTTTTCAATGCATCAATGATTTTATAAATAATATATTTTCTGCCTTCAGCCATTAATTATTAATTCTATCTTGCTTTTTTCATCCAAATATTTTATTCAATTATAAATTAAATCTATGTAATTATTCTTTTTTCCTAAATTTCCCTTCTAGTCTCTTCTGATTCACTTATTTCAAATCTCATATACATGTTAACCCTTTTATATATATTTCTATCTTTTACAGAATTTATGTTTATTCTTTCTTTTTTTTTTTTTTTTATTCATCATCTTATTATTAATCTAAGACTTTCTGCCCATTTCTTTTATAAAATAGGTTGCCTTTATTGCATTATCTTTTATGTTTATCAAAGAGATAATTTTATTCTTTTATTTGAATTTGATCATTGAACTAAGAACTTTTACTACATAATAAATCTTTTTATTATTTAAAAAGATTTTTCATTATATTAAATAAGCATGAAAACAGTAAACAGTAGAAATAAATTGTATTTTTTATCAATAATTTTTATTAATCATTTATTAGACTAGAGATTATTCAATAATATTTCTGTAGTGTAATTTTCATTACACCATTCTCATACAAGGTAAGGACTGATTTCTATTCTCTTTTTACACTTTCTAGAAGAATGTATTATAAACATATGACCAAAGACATGTGAAAAAGATGTAAAATGCACATTTTGTGCTGAACCAGCACCAACAACTGGCCCAGACCTCAAGCCCTTATACATATATTTATCATTGGTCAGTATATATAGATAGCAAATTATTACTAGTTTAATTGATGTGTCAAATTTACTGCCCTTACAATTTTGATACAAATCACTTAATGGAAGTATATTAATAATTTTTATTGGTCATTCACTAGACTAGAGATTATCCAATAATGAATAATATTACTGTAATGCATCCTTTTTTTATCATTCTACATTTTTTTTAAATCCAACCTGTTTTTCAGATAGAAAGATATCTAATTTATTTGAAATTACTGTATTCAAGACCCACAAGCTCAATTTATTTGCATGTAAAATTAAGATTCTAAAACTTTTACTGATTTCATCATCAGTTTCTAAAGGCAATACATTGTTATTGCAGTCACACTTCTTTTTAAATAAAATCAAAATTGTTATACTAGCTAATTTAAAATAATTCAATTTTTTAAAGATAATTTGTAAATTTTGCTTAGAGAGGATTGTTTTCTAACTGATGAATATAATAAATAACTATTAACAAACATTATAAAGAGATAGATTCACTATTAAGTCCTTTAACTCTGTTGTTGTATCTATAGATGTGTTAGACAATATATGTTTTATTGTTTGTATCTAACCACATTTACATTTACAAAAGTCAGAGACAGTTAAGATCTATGTATGATGCAAATGAATTCATGAATCATGAGTGATGCTGAGTCTGTTGATAAGACCCCAGTCTCATAAAAGAGAATAACAATTACTCTAATATTGCTTCTTTTTTGTCTGTTATTTTTCTTTTAAAATATAATTTCAATTATGCCGCTACTGAATTGTGATCAAAATCAATATCAGTTCCAATGTGATTGCTTAAAACACTCTAATCGTTTATAATATCATGAGGAAATTTTCTACTTATAATTTTTAAATCATACATTCATTACTATAGTGCTATTTTTCATCTTTCATCTGTCACATTTCCTAATCCCCAATTCATAATCTTCATTAATTTTTTATCATCTCTTTTATATTTTTCCACCACATTCAATCCTCCATAGTCATTACACAAAGTTTTTATATTTATTTTCAATAACCTTTATAATTTTTCATCCATGTTTTTTGCTTCATCATCATTTCAATTATTTACTTATGTGTGCCTGAATAATGCTCAGATTAGAAATACTTTTAGTTTTAATCACTTTAATCTATCTATCCTAGAAATATTAATAAAACAGACATTTTTTTAAACAATACTTGTACAAATTAATTTTGATTACTTTTAGCTCTGGAATATAAAAATCGTACATCTTTATTATTTCTCCATTGCCAATATATTTTATTTTTCAAAATTTTATGAAATCTTATCATTTCCTTTTAATCATTAACAATAAGTTTATTATAAGTAGCTTATTCACAGTAAATATTCTAAAAATAATTTTTAATTCTAATATCAGACAAATGTAAATGAAATGATAAGGTAAATCCTAAAAATCTATACCATTACTAAAATAATTTCCTATTTGTTTTCTCCAATTGCCTTAGCTGTACTCAAACAAAAGTCAACTACAATAAAAACCCAATGATATTTTGTTTCTTTATGTATACTTTTAATCCATATATAGTTACAGAATTAATAGATTTTTTGGTTGTTTTAAATTAATACAAAATGTATTTTTATTTAACTAAAAAAAAGGCATTATACTTGTACTCACTCAAAAAAACAAAACAAAAAAAAAAGCATAGTAGAGACAATAATTATTTATATACTTTACATAAGACAGCTAAGAAAACATATAATTTTCAACATTTAATAGTTATCTTGAACTAAGTGAATGAGAGAGAACAACTATTAAGTTTAAGATAAAGAAATATATATACCGATTAAAGATTATAACTAATAAAAATGTACTAGTATTAAAAAAAAAAAAGTCTATAGGGAACTTCAACAATTTTAAATATTTGTAACAAATAACTATACAATATATTATCTCAGGATGAACTTATATAGAGATTGAACAAAATAATAGGAAACATATTTAATATTATTCTCATGTTTTGTAAAGTATAAATGATTGGATTATCATTTGGAAAAATCAATCAGAGAATTTATTTATCTGATAGTTTCAATTGTCTAGTAATGTTCTTCAGAACTATAAAATATAATTGCATTACATTATTTCTTGTTTATTTCTTGATATGGCTGCAAGTCAGTGACAGTTCATCACTGTGCTTCACAGCTAAGAGAATTCAATCTTATAAAAAAACTTATTTCGCAAAATTTTTAGTGGTTGGAAGACATAAATAACAACTAGTATAATCACATAGCATTTTTCACTCGCTGTCTAATGTTTGTTCTTGTGGCTTTGAAATTACTGCTTGATCATACATGTTCTGCTTGCAAAATTCTTTATATATTGCTTCTGTAAATAGCAGAGTGTTAAGATATATATATTAACTTACTAAACATCACTTGATCTCCATTTCTTATGCTTGCTCATAACTGTTATTAAAACAGGAAAACTCTCCATACAGTAGAGCCACTCAGTGCAAGTCAGAGTAATCAATGGATGCCAGAAGGCTTGTGCATAAAATCCCTATCTAGTGCCTTCCTCACTGACAAAGACCACAAACCAGAAACTAGTCTAGGGATATTGGATAAGTAGGCACTAGATAGGGATTTTATGCACAAGATTGTATGGAGAGTTTTACCTGTTTTATATATTAACTTCTACAGTGATTTGCCACATTAAATGCAGATAGGCTTATAAAACAGTGATGAACAATTTATAATATAAAGTTACTCTAAACAAAAAAAAATGTAATGAATGTTGAAAAATTAGAAGAAAAAGTATACACAAACAAATGAATAATATTATAAATGGTAGCTTTTTATTAAACAAGATTATATAATAAATGTTTATTTTGCTCAATAAGCTTCATACAAACAACAGCATAGTGCTAAGAGTGGTGGATTAAAGAGCTAAAGGTTATTGAATTCTCAGCTAAGAAAATTGTTTTTAAAAAATCAGATCAACCAATTGAATTGAAGTCTACCGCTTTGATGAACACATATTAGTGAGTAAATGACCATACAAATATAATTTAATTACAATCAGACAGATTATATGGGCAACTTGCCATTTCAATAGAACATAATGATATATAATCTTATCAATGCTATTTACAATCAATACAAGCACAGATATTTCTTATATACAAATAAGTTAAGACACAATAAGCAAGCAATGTAAATGATTTTATAATTAATAGTTTTCCATGGCCTGCCACTTCCTCGGAACAACTTCATTTTGAATGTCAACATTTAAACTATTACATCAATATGATTCATAAAATCTAAGTGTTTGCTATTGCAAAAAAAAATAGTGTGCTAAGTGAAATTCAAAATGCATTATTAGTTTATTGACTGTTATCAGATATACTATATATTTTTTTAAATAATACAGCGTTTTAATTTTGTATAAATTACTTTAATTAATGATTAAAATAAATGTTTGATTTTTAGTACTATTATTATAAATAATTACTGAAGTGATTTTAAAATAACTCTTAAATAACATATTTATTAGGCAATGACAAAATGATTCAATTACTAAATACTTATAAATAAATTTAAACAATTGACAGAAAAACAAAAAGCTCCTACTAAATTAATGTTTATGCTGAAGTCCTTAAAAATAGTTTTTTTTTTTTTTTTAAAAAAAAAAAAAAATCAAACGTCTGGTCAAAAAATTTTAAATCTTGGCATAAAACTCTTCAACACATTTATATTTTTAACTTTTATTGTCCTAATTAAAGGTTTCCAAGAAAAATAGTTTTAAATTACATATATATGGCAGATCAAAGCATCCATAAAAGAAAGTTAGTTGTCTGTTTATAGATATGGTGTAATTAGAATAACTTCAGATCTGACCCATAATAATCTCTTGAGTTTCAGATTCTATCCAAATGTAAAATTATAAGTTCTTAAAATTGTTTAAAAAAATGAATTTAAAAATCTATAAATAAGAATCAAGTCATATTAGCGATAGGATAAATAATTTTACTTATCTATCTTCAATTTACTTATTAATTATAATACTACTTTAAAAAAAAAAAGAAATACTATTATGGGTTCATAATAGTAAAGAGAAGACTTATCGTCAAGAATATTTCTGGAACTTGAGGCATCATATGGTTGCTAACACCATGTGCTCAGTTTTTATTTCAAAAGATTAGGTCTCTTAACTATGTAATCTTAGTATGGCTATCTCCCATAATACCACTAGTTCACATTAATACCTCTGATGTGTGATTTTATAAAAGTTAATAAAAAGTTAACTGACATCTGATTTTCCAAGTAAAGTTATTAGTTTTATATATTAATGCATGCTACTAGTTTAGAATTGACTTCATTCATCCACTCCTCCATATTGTGCACTTGTGACAATAAACGAGCACCAACTTTTGATTGAGTTATCTTCCAATCTAGCCACTGTATATCGACTTAAATATAACTCACAATCAGAGATAGTTTTATTTATTTTCACATTGTAACACTACTTTTAATTTGATATTATTATCAACGGATCTTCTCTTCATCTTTTGCGGCTTTAATAATGACGTTTTGGAGTATTTTCTTATTAAAGCGCATTTTTAAATAAACTCTGATTAAAATATGTGGAAAAAAAAACCCCACGGAGAAAAAAAAAGTGTGACTGAATGAGATAAAATAATTGATGGAAAAACTGTTTTTATTTTTTGTATTAAAGACAATAAACAATAACTTATTACCAATAAAAAATACATACATATTTTTGTAATATATCTGCTTATTATAGCTGTCAAAAATATACATCTATTATTAAATACACATGTAATATACATTATACCATTGACAGCATAATCAAATTATTTTAATTTAGTGTAAGACAGATATGTAAATAATTATGTATATGAATCTTATTAAAGTTTTTTAGGAAGATAATGAGGGTTCTATAGACACTTGTTCTAACTGTAAAAAAAAAAAAAATGTGTGTTGATAAAATAACTCTAGATAAGAAGAAAATCATAAGTAATAATAGATTTTTAAATATTATGATGTTTACGTGTAATAAAGACAGCATATAAAATAAATTTGCATTAATAATAAATACTGAGTATCACAAAAAGTATACTGGTTCAAATAATGGTTGATATTTAGCAAGAAATAAAACAGTAATATATAACTCAGTTTTAGTATTAATAGTAATGTTTGGTTGCTAACTATCAAGATATAACCTTTTATGCTTGTGATTTTTTATCATTTTGTAATGGTAGAATTGAATCTGTAGAATATGGTCTTTCATCCCACAGATAATATAATCACTCAAAGCATCACCTAAAATTCTTAAATATCAGAAGCTAGTATTAATTTTCTGAAATTTGTGGCATAACTGTCTTATTATTATTTTCCTGAGTTCATAAATGAAAATACCTTTGTAATAGTAATATATGCATGATGTGAACTCAGAATTTCACATGACTGACTACTCTCAGCACCATCTCATATTGCTGATCAACCTTATCACACACATGTTGAAAAGATAAATAATCACCAATACTGTATATGTATTTCATGCTAAACCAGCAATCATCAATTGGTCTAGATTACTATCCTCACACATATATACAATCAGTGCTCAGCTGTATATTAAGATAGCCAATCTTCATACTTTAATGGACAGGCTTCAAACTATTCCAATTCACAACTCTTCAGCCTTCCATTTCATTGAAAATCTGATGATGGAACATTCAAAGCCCTTGTTAGTGCCAAGATTGTCATCCTACCCATGTTGACATATTACTCATTCTAACCCCTCATGTACAGGAGAATAATCCATTTATACATACATATGCGAGGGATGGGCAGACCTTTTACACACTATTTATATAAATTAATACATTGTACAGGCTTAAACCTGTATTTATATATGTAATATATGCGGGATTCGATAAAAGTTGCTCAAATTTCAGATCTGATTAATGTGGAGAAGCAGCAGGTAATTTTTAAACCACTCATAATTATAAACATGGAAAATCTTTGTTTATGTAATTTGGTTTTAGCCTATCCAAGTAATTAAGCCAATTTTTAGAATAACTTGCATCAAATTTTTGCAGTGTTCAAATTTTTTGCTACTAATAATCTTTTCCTTAATTTTTTTTTAATGAGATTCTGATTAAATTTTGACTGTGTGTAATTTTCATGTGAATTTCTATTGCTCTATTTTTATTTTAGATTCTGATCAGCAAATTTATAGACTTTTATTCCAGATCTGCTGTCTAATTTGCTTCCTGTGACTACATTGTTTCTATTATGTTTCAGAGTAATACAACGTTAATATGGTTAAACTTATTTATTTTTATTAACAATAATTACCAAACTTTTATATACAATAACATGCAAGTTATTTATACAACCAATATTTTGATAGAAATAAAAGTTAGTAACATAAATACAAGTCAGATTAAATTTAACAATAATATTTGGATACTAAAGTGTAACATTTATATATTTGATTGATTACCATATTGTATATAATTATAATGATGTTCATACCAAGCCTTTGCTATTAGGTTATGGTATTTTTAATTATATCAGAAATGTTGATATTAAATTTGTGTATTTGTAATCATATTGGTGGTATTGCTAAAAAAAAATGTGATTTAATTAAAGTTTCTTGGTTACTGTCATGCAATCAATAGCCATAATTCTGTGTGGAAATATTTAGCAGTTCCTATCATGGATTATTACTACTATTTGTAATATTATTTATGATAAATAATGATAACCTATTCTAATAAGCCTGTTGCTCTCATTCACATACAGAGTATAGACCATAATAAAAAAATGTATTTTACTATGCTTAAGATTATCATTAATTACTGTAATCTTTAACTCAAAAGTCTTTAACTCATAAGATGATCAGATGCAAATCTTTATTTCAAACTCTGTGAGTGACTAGAAAAGTTTGTTCAAAACTGGATAAAAACATATACATACATAGTATTATTAACATAATATTTGATAATGCTTGATCTAATTCTAAAAGAGAATTTACCTGTGGTACTTGCATTGACATATATATATATATATATATATATATGGAAGGGAAGGTTACAATATATATATATATATATATATATATATATATATATATTGTAACCTTCCCTTCCAGTTCTCCAACACCTCTACCCTATCTTCTTTACTTCTACAGTACTATTAGTTCAATAATAAACAATCATGTATACCAATAAAATATAAGACTCTATGGGCTTGAAATTTCTGATACATCAAAACAAGATAAACTTTAAAGGCAATTTCAACATAGAGGTTTCAACATTGAAAAGTATATAAAATACATTCCACAATGGCATTGCTATTGTAAAAATTCTTCGACTATCATCATATTATAATCATTAAGTAATAAAATAGTTTATTTCCCATTATATATAAATAAACACCAAAAACTTATAAATAAAGTTTAAAAGAGAAGTTATAAATAAAATATAATAATAAGCTTAACGTTTTCGAGGATCCATGCCTCATAATCATAGCTTTCTTAAAAATATATAATAAAATATATGCAAAGATATATCTAACAAACTAACTAAAGCATTATTCAATAAGTTTAAAATAGAATTTAGAACTCCTCCTAATTCAAACAGATTGATCAACAACTCAAAAGATCATATTGATCGATCATTCAGCCCATATGTAGTATATTCCATTTTATGTCCTCAAGAAAAATGCCTCGCTGTATATTATGGTGAAACTAAAACTACTATTAATACTAGACTTGCTCAACATGTGTACACTTACAATAAAGCTCAGAAGAACAACAATATATCTTCTGTATTTTTGGAGCATGCCGTGAAATCTGGACACAATTTTACACCTGCCAATCCTGTAATTATATGTACAGAATCAAATGATCATATGAGAAAAATAAAAGAAACATTCTACATTAATGGAAATATTAATGCTATAAATAGAAAAGACACTTGCTCTGATATATCGAAGAAATGGGCCACGTAACACTGCTAATTTAAATATCTTTGCATATATTTTATTATATATTTTTAAGAAAGCTATGATTATAAGGCATGGATCCTGGAAAAAACGTTCAGCTTATTATTATATTTATTTATAACTTCTCTTTTAAACTTTACTTATAAGTTTTTATGTTTATAATCATTAGGAAAATTCCCACAACACACAATGACTAACATAATATTTCATTTAAATAATGCTTTAACTACTTTTTTATAATTTAAAAATCTCAAAATAATAACATTAAAACAAAAATTCCATTAAATTAAAATAATTAATGCTTTCCTGTGGCTATCTCAGGGATCATAAGTATTCTATTCTAAAATCTAATATAATAATTAGATTGATAATTAAATAATTGAATCACAAGAGGGATTTTACTGGAATCCAATCATTTAAATAAAATTAGCTTACTTTTACAAACTTGGATTAACCTCCTATTTGAAAGTTAATCTAACTATAATCATAAGACATGAAAATTAACAATCACTTAAATAATTTAATTTACTTTCCTAAGATTTATTTTCATACTTATACTAATAACAATCACTATAAAATATTCATTTTTATTATAATCCAAAGCTTTATTACAAAGGCTGTTATCTACAAAGTCTAACTCAATTAAATACATTTCTTACTTGCTTAGCATTCACCCATTGTAATTTGATCATTCAAAATTACAAACCATAAAATAAATTTGGTCAGTAACTTATACTCTGAAATAATATAATACTTCTAAATTTATGATATAAAATACATTTCAAAATTAGATAATAAAATCAGAATGTGACTCTTAAAACATACTATTAATTTCTATTATATGCTCTCCACTTTGTAGTACTTAATAGTACTTTTCGAATAAATCTTCAAGATTCTTTTATATCTAATAAAAAATATAAAATACTACAAACCCCCTTTAATATAGTTATAATTCAAAAGCAATTGATAATTAATGTGTCAATTATAAATTCTTAAATATAACTCTTCAGATAAAGCATGTAATCAATATATGCTGTGTATAATCATATGTGGATAATGCTCTTTATTGATATGACCTTGTGATGGAAATGACTCTCACATGCAATGAAATTACTAATACAAAATTAAAATATTCATTTATTTACAACAATAATAATGAACAACTTACAGCTATACACATTATGTTGAATAATTCACTAACAAAATAATCATTTACTGTTTATAAATTTACAATAAAATTATTTACATTCATCACAGATAAACATAATAATAATTCTATATATTTTAACCCTCGCCCCATATTCATTATCTAGTTCTTTAAAATAATAAGTTCGTTCTTCTTACCATCATGTATGCTTTCAAACTATTAGTATACAGTTTTACAATTCATGAGTTATCTAGTTATCCTCTTAGTTATCTTTCCCTATTTATCTTATATTTTGTAATTCCACATAAATTAATAAAATTATAATATTTAAATCATACTTCATATTCAAAATTTGTATAAAAAGATTGCATTATAATTTTATCAACAAAAATTATTACTGCTGCGTAATTTTAAAAACAAAATACACACAATATTTATAATGTTTTCAAAATGAATAGTGATTAAGGATTCTTTTTTATATAATGTAATTCATTTTATACATTCATTCTCTATCTCTCACATATATTTTCTGTTTGTATTTGTTCTCGGGTATCATTATTCTTATAATAATTTATTCAGATTTTATTCAAATATAGTGTTAGTTTTGTATATGGTCTTACTACTTTTAAGCTAATCAGTCAAAACTTAGAAAGAAAAACTATAAAATTTCTTAAAATGATTAGTCCACTTTCGATGCCTACTATATTCTTTTTTACCCTAAAACTTCATAAATAAAAAACTGATTTTGTCAAAAATTCTATATCATAATAGAGAGATGGAGGTTTCCTTTATTTATGAGGTGTCATATTTTGACAGGTAATCATTTTCATAATGATCTTACCTCAATTTTACTCTGGTTTACTCAGCAAGCACTTATGGCATATACTACACTCATGACTTTGCAGAAAATTATCCCATCTCTTTCTAAAAAACTATATGGCACAAAGATTAATCCCATTCAACTTTTCAATCAGTTCTTTAGAATGATATTTTTATATCTTATCCTGGAATTTCAATTCATTTTTCACTATTATGTCTTCAGCATCTATTAATATACTCACTCTGGACCAATAATATAATCCAATCTTCCCATTAAATATTTTTCTATCCACATTTGAGATCGTATTACAAAACAAATAGTCTACCTTGATCATCATCAATATGATACTTTTTTATATATAACAAATGAGATCATGATTTATTTATTTTTTACATTAACATTCAGTCTATTCTTACTCTCATAATTAACATTATATTTTATAATATATTTATTATTATTTTCTAAGAATCCTATAAATGTTTATTTATCATCACTAGCTCATTCCCCTTTATCAAATATACTTTATGATAATAAATTTGAAATACCTCTACAACACATTTTACCACACTCAATTTTTAAAAATATATACTAGTTAAAATATAAAGTTAAAATATTATACCCCAAACTCACTTTCCTGTCATAACTCATATATACTCTCTTCATATCTTTAAGCATATTTTTTTTAAAACAAGAATGAATAATGAAATCGTTAATACCTTTTATCTTATATACCAGATTGCATATAAAAATTGTTTTAATTATTGCAAACTATAATACCTAGCATTTATATTTCATATTAAAAAAAATATTAATAATAAATTTAAAATTACAATCCCTTTCTCTTTGTTTTTTTTTAAAACCCATTTCAATTCCTAGTTTAACACTGCCATGGTAACCAATAGATGTTCACCATTCTTTGCGAATTTGGATTTTTTCATATTTTCTTTCTGCTAAAAACACATATCCTTAAACAAAACATTTGACAAATAGGCACAACACTAACTGGACAAAAGTTCTGAATTGGATGCATCCTTCCTTCTTGATTAGTTTAAAGTTACATGTGCATAATTATACTCTTAAAAAATACATTAATGAAACATTATTTTACCACATTGCAAAACTTTAAAATATGTTTAACTAATTCATCAATAAGTTCACTTCACTTATTTCTTTCCTTTCCTGTTATTTATTAACCTTGTAAAATTTAAGTACATTTGAATAAATTCATTTAACTTTCTATATTATAGTGTATCATCTTCATGGCTGTCATCTACTGTTAAAAAGTCAATCACACTTTTTCAATTATCCTTCCCATTTGTACTGTTCCTTTCTAATAATATAATAAGATTTCACCTTCTATTAAAACATGAGAAATATTAATTTATCTTTTGTCTTTTTTTTCATTATTAAATATATGCTGAACATTTTCTTCTTCAAAATTTTCCAGCTATTTATCACATGTCAATTGTTTAATTCAAACAGAATATTAATTTTAATTAGACTTATCACTCTCAACTAAGTCATTATTTTTAATATCTGATAAAATACTTTTACAAATTTATTTCTAGAGATTTTAGACTTGTTTCTTATTTTTAATATATGACTAATAAGATTATTTAATTTGACATAAATAAATGAATGTTTTCATATGTGAATGCAGATATATCTTTCTTTAAGAAATGTAGTTCTTTTCTTTCTCATGATTATCCCAAATAAGAATAGAAACCTTGGTTTTTCTTTTAAACTTCTTTTAGATATCATTTTATATATAAACAGACAATCAGGACTATAATTAGGTCATAATAAAGAAACTGGTTTGAATTCACTCTATGATGTTAACAATTGCTATAAAATATATTATATCCTTACACAGCTTTTAAATATTATTTTACTGTTTAAAACTTTAAATATTTTTAAAATTTTTTATAATTTTACAGAGAAGAAATATTGAAACAGCTCCCTGCCTTATTTTTTTTATGAATCTATATCTTGAGTGTCTGATCCTCTGTTTCTCTTAAAAATTCTGGGATAAAATGGCATCAGAAAACTACTTATTTAAATCTCATTGGTCAATATCCCAAATCAACAATTACAACTTTTAAATAAATATTTTTCTGTCTCTATTTAAAATAATTAAAATCAATAAATATTTTACAAAAGAAACTAATTTAAATCATTTTTTAAAACAAAAATTAAGTATAATTATGTTTTTAATATATATTATTAATTGAATTTAAATATAAAGTTTAATAATAAATATTTATGTTAAAATATATTATTATGAAAATTTTAAAATAAATTATTATCTTGTAATCTCTAATTGTTTCTTTTTTTATTTATTAGCTTTTAAAAAAACATGGTAATAAAAATAAATTAAAGCCAACTTTATAAGTAATCTATGTTTATTTGAATTAACAACTATTGTATTGAAATTATATTGTGGATTATAATATAATGATTATAAACAAAAAATGGTTATTAAATCTCTGCAGAATTCTATCTTTAATCTTTATGTATTAATTCATTTATTCATGTTATACCAAAATTTACAGCATTACTATTATCTCAATTTTAAATTTAAAAATTTGGAGCTATAATATACATTTTATATTCTATTCTTACCATGGAGAACCACTCAAAAGGTTACAATATATTATAACTGTTGGTTTTCATCAGTTTCCTAAGTTTGAAACTTATATTGTTATCGGTAGTTTAGCTAAAAAATTTCCTTGTGTAACACATTAAATTACTGATAAAAAGTGTTTAGTGGATAAACTTTAACCATTATTTAATTTGTAATACAATCTAATTCATGTATGCTTGAAATGAAAGTATCTTATTCGTTAATATAAAGGTAAAAGGAATATAAAGTGTCTTAAGCAGTCAAAATGAATATGTAATTATTTATGGAGTATATTTAAGGGATAGTTGTTAATGAGTAGATAGATAAGGGAAGATATATATATATATATATATATATATATATATATATCTATATATATATATATGTATATATATATATATATATATATATATATATCCACAACGTCTTTGAAGCAAAACTCCATTTTCACTATGAGTAATACTCACTTTAATGTCAAAAAATGTCATTATAAAAAAACAATAATAATAATAATTTTTACATTCAATAGTATTACAAAGTTTTCTTAAATAAAAATAAATTTAGTTAGCAGGGAGTAAAATATGAATTAGCTGTGTTAAAAATTACATTAGTTGTTACCAATTTGTGATATTTAAGTCATCTTATTCATAAAAGTAATGATTGATTTGGACTACAACTTGTGCTTAATTCAATTACATATCAAATTTTAGAATAATTTTAGTAAATACCTCAATCTATTCAGATCTTTTATATTAAGCTGCAAATTTTCAGTGAATTTTAGTTTTTAAAATGTATACTATGTATCACATAATTATAGAAAATAAATATATGTATTATGTTCAGCTAGTATACATTTCCCATAACACTATATATTTTTAAATATTCCTAAAAATAACATTTTTTGTAAAATGAATTTTTTTTTAGGTGTTTTATTTACAAAAAAAAATAAATCAGTCATTATATCTATTTTCTTTCCAAAAGTCTAGAAACTATCATATCATTTTAAAAATACCTGCAGCTATTATTATTATTTAGGTAATCCATCATTAAAAATAAAAATAAAGTAGAATAATTTTATTATAATACCAAAGGTCTCAAATGTTTAAGCTTAGCTAACTATTTTAGTATATCATCTTTTTTTTATTACGTGTGGTTTAATATGGTGATATAGAGAGGACTCAAGAATTAATGATTCCAGAGTTGATATTAAGTGAACATTAATAAAAAATTGTTCAGTCTAGATTAATGTTGTTAAATGCTCTGCCTGTCATTAGAGCACTTAAATATTACATAGTCATCTTTACTGCAATCTCTACTGTAGTTTATTCTTAATAAATAAAACTATGCATTTTAAAAATATAGATATCTTATTGAAATTTATAAGATAACTCTAAAATGAAACATTGGCGTAAATATTAAGAGATAGCAAGTAATGGCAAACTAATACCAAATATCACTTTATTAATTCCTAGTTGTTAGACATACATTTAGATATGAACTCACTATAAAATTTATTATCATTGATCGTTTATAAGATGTATACCAATGAATATATAATGCAATAATTTATTCATTATTTTAAACAAGCTTCTAATTATTATCCTGAGCTTCACCAATATCATTTATTGATAATTCAGTCCATTAATAAAGACATAAAAGAGTGCTCTTTTTTTTATTTGAATGCCAACTATGACTTCAAATGATGTCAACTTGGGAATACCTACTAACACCAAGATATGTGCTGGTACAGTTTTCATACAAGTTATAGCTTGACTGTTATTTCTTTTTTTTTTTTTTACACTTTCATCAGTTATAATGTTTGCTCATCAACAAGCTAATTCAATGCTAAGCTGACATTTCAAATAATAGGTATGTTAATTAATATGCTGGGAAGAAAAATATTCTATGATTTCATAAAAAATCTCTCAGTAAATAACATTCTAATCATTTATAACACATTTGATCATCATCAGTAATGAATTATCATTCTAGATTTATTATAAAACATTATGATTAATAAATATAACAAACTAATACTAATTATAAGGAGTGAGTACTTTAGACAGAGTCCCAGACTTCTTCATAGATAACTAGAATTGTTTGTACTATGATCTAATCTAAAAAATAAATGAAAAAGGAAAAAATTTGTAATGTAGTTTTGTATGCCTACATCACAGAAAGAAAGAAAATTATATTTTGCATCCAAACAGTTTGTTCACTATATATTTATATAAATCATTGTTTATTTGATGTTTATCATTAGGAAGAAGAAAAAAGTTGTCTTGCATTGGTGGTCGAGAGGTCAGCGCGACTACTTTGCACTAGCAGGCAGTTGCCCGGGTTGCCGATGCTATGACACTTACAAAAAAAAAAAGTTTTAATCATCGAAGCAAAAATAGCAAAATAAATTAAAAAAGAAAATGTTAAAAAATAAATCGGCAGACAAAAAAAAAAAAAGGTTTTCATTTTAGTTTTTAAAATTACATTAACTTGGGTAGAAATATTCAATCTTTTTAAAATAAACTATTAATATTAAGTCAATTTATAGAATAAACATTTATAAAAACTTATAATTAAATTATATTATCTATAGCAGACATTTTTAGTGTTTACTCGTTGAACCATAAACAATCAGTGCAATTCGAGTATATGTTTCTTAAAAAATATAATTCAACACTTGAAAAAAAAGCTTGAGCTTAATCTACTCAGTTTATATAGAGAGTAGAAATAGCTTAACAAAAAATTAAGAGATAATTCAATGATTGAAAAAAGAATAGTTTGAAAAGCATTTGTATTAAGCAAATCAGTGAAATACATTCATACATTAGAAAATATACAAAAGCTCTAGAAATAAAAACATTGGTGCCTTTGAGTAATAATACTTGAGTATCATTAATGGAAATATACCATGTTTTCATCAAACTAACACTACTTATTCTAGCATCTCAATGTTAGTCTAGCCAACGAGAGTATAGCAGATTAGAGAGTTGGATGCCGGATCAACATTTAACCTGTCATATAATCTCCAGATCAACTAGCCATTAGATTATATTTTTAATTTTAATCTTTGTCATAGGCTTTAATGAGATCTTACATGATGAATATTGTAATTTTTTAATGTACCATGTTAAAAGTAAACTTAATATCATAATAATGAATTAATATTTTAAATATTTATTTTAAGTGAAAAATAATCTCAAGGACTCCTACATATAATTAAACATATAAAACAACAACAGTTTAGTATCAAACTAGAAATTGTAAAGAAAATAAGCAAGATCTTAATATATAAAGGAATGGGCTATACCTGATGATAAATTGTTAAAATATTTCCATAGGAGTTTTTCAAAATTATAGTAACGTATATATAAAACAATAATAATACTCAATAATTTTACATAAAATATTACAAGCAAACACATTAGAATTCTCTTTCTAAATCTCATACATATATTTGTTCTAAATCAGTGGTAAGAAAAATTTGTACTATAACCTCACAAACAAAAAAAAAAAACATATAAAAAATATATTACTGCTTTACAATTTATCTATGTAAA
This sequence comes from Epiperipatus broadwayi, assembly GCA_028023455.1. NCBI lineage: Eukaryota > Metazoa > Onychophora > Udeonychophora > Euonychophora > Peripatidae > Epiperipatus > Epiperipatus broadwayi. Next base: position 705,236 of record JAQFVV010012646.1, on the reverse strand, counting down.
AGAGAAAAAAGTTTCCTCTGTAGTCAGTTTTAATTCTATTTCAGAGTTATATCATAAGATTATTCATAGTTTATCAGCTAATAATAAAAGAAAAATATCTCAGACATAGTTTTTAATATTAGGATCTATGAGGATTAACAAAATTTTTATAATGGAAAGCATTAATGTGAGAATCAAAAAATTCAGTTTTTTAATTATTGATAAAAATCATTAATCACTCACATCAAATTAAAAAAAAAGCAAAAAAAAAAAAATGATATGAATAAAAGAAAAGGAAGTTCTTAAGATGTATTTCACTTATAAAATTTTTTTATGAGATATATATATAGATTTTATCCACATAGCATGCTAATTAGAAAATCAATAATTCCCAAATTATATGAGTTTAACAAAAATTATGTGAAAATTGTTTTTTTTATAAATATATTGGTTGTATCTTTCTAGTTATAGAAATGAAGACATTAACTGAACAAGTAAAGCATGTGTATTTACTATATATATATATATATATATATATTGTAACCGTAAATTCTTGATGGCCAGCTAATGGCCACCGAAGGCCATTGCCCTCTCAACTACCTATCGTGTATGAACACGTTGCGGCATTATAAATTGTAACCCTCTATCATGTGGTTCCAACTATGTAACGTAAGTGCCCTAAGAATTGTAACCTTGATTACTGATCAACTCCCGCTGCACATTGTCAGCTATTAAGAGCTGTAACCAAAAGCATATCATGCTATCTATTTAATGCACCAAAGACCACAATCAACATCTGGAGCAACTTACCATAAACCAAACTAGTGATCTAACATAAACTTTTATGATTTAATTTGATCGCAGCCAGGGTGTACCGCGAAGAACTATCATAGTAGTATGATAAAATACATTAAACAAATTATAAGTGCAATGTTATTGCTTTTCAAACCTTAATTTGCGATTTTTATTGTATGAGACCCGATGGCCGACCATGTACAAGATGGCGTAATTTGTGGAACTACATAAGATTATGAAATTTTAAACCATCTATATGATTTTTAATACGAATGCTAGTCCAGGTAAAGCTTTGCAATAAATAAATATAAATACTTGGGTTCTGATTTTATAGTTTATCATATTACTGAGACTCTTATTTTACTGACAAATGACAATTTAAAAACGTTAAGTAAATATATTTAATCATGTCATTATTTGGTAAATCTGTTTACAAGTTTAATAATTCATTTATAATTTTATACTAGAATCAACTACGCAAAGCCACAATGATGGAAAAGGTAAATGGGATTTTATTGTACCTTACTCATCATAAACTACCAAAGACGAAAAGCATCCAAATGTTTTCTCAAAAAATATTTATAAACTCTCATATCATGTTGACGATAGTATGTACTTCAATGTATGCTCTTCAATGTATGCTTTATCCAAAATTTATGATTTCTGATGTTATGAATGACACATAGCAACGGCACAGCAAGTTTAATTATAAATCAAATTTTATTTACAAATTTATGAACAATAAGTAATTAATTTCAATATTCTAAATAAAACATAAATAAACAAATCAAATAAATAAATTATAATTCAATCGACTTTCTTCAATAACATCTCATAGGTACAGTTAAAATCTAATCATACCTTATTTCAATCTAATATAATGAATATTGAGGAGATTATACGAAATTCAGCATCAAACTCATGAAATATTTAGCGTCATTTCCAGATTCAATAAATCCCTACCGTAAACTTATAATCATATAATAAATAATATTATGTCTGTAGGATTTAGCTATAATGTAATCATTAAATAAAGTGAAAATGTAAACTTACATTCCGTTGAATAATAATCAACCAACAGTTAATTATCATGAAGTAACTTGAATAGAGTGTCCTGCTACAATTTAATAATCTAACTTATAAATTCTACTTACACTTGAAAGAAGATGATTTAGCAGATTAACTAAAATACTTTGCCCAACTTATATCTGTGAAGCAAAACATATTCCTGTGGATGTATTCATCTACACGTAGGAATTAAATAATACTAAACGTTTTGTGTATTTAAACACCATCATAAAGTAATACGTATAATCACACAATTCCGCGGATTAACCACCGGCGCAGGAATGTGTGTAAAATACAAAAATGGCAATTAAAATAATCTGCGGATTAACCACCGGCACAGATTAAAGCCCTTTAACATTCTAAAACAACATTATTATTTACTTCACATTAAAGTGCAAAATCATCCTCCTCAGTTCTTCTGACTATTCAGAATACACTAACACTTTAGCAAATGTGGGTTCTTGCATAATAAAATGTTACGCTAATCAGGACAACTAATGTACTACTTATCTTGCTTAAAATAAACATGTGTAATATAATATAAGTAATATTGGCATAGGAATATAAATCTGGAAAGACTCACAAAACATCTCACAAAGATTGATATATCTCATGAATTCATTTAGTACTTTTAAGCTTTTCCGCAAGCGCTATTCTCTTGAATAAATATTTTATTCAACCCTTATTAATTTAAACTTAATAAAATATAATTTATGAACTTCATATGCAAGTTCATATAACGATAAAATTAAATTAATGTATTATTCATTAAATATATAAAATTTAACGGTGTGTGTGTGATAAAACTAAATGTAAAGCATTTTATAGTTCAAAACATGAATTTTAGCAGATGTGTGTATCACAAATTGGATTGTATAGCATTTTATAACTCCTAATGTGATCCGTGGAATCCATGTACGATGTGTAGAATAATAAGTATACGAGGTAATAGCTATAACTGTAGTTAAATTCCATACATGCAATTCTATCCATTTGATTAGTTATTATAAGCAATATTAGATCAACGATTTTGTGGCTCCCTACACATGAAACAATTTTAAAACATGATGCGCAGAATTTAAATGAAAATGTTTTTCATAAAGTTATTAATCTCTACATTTCTCTATCAAAAGTGTTCCAAGTTTATCACATCCATGCAAGTATTTATTTATCCACGCGTTAATCCAGGAATACTAATTACAGCAATTAATTTATTCATTTCAAACCGATAAAATTATAAAATAGCTTTGATTAATTATTTGAAAACTGTTTATTATCCAAATGTTAAACAAATTAACTAGCAAATATTACTGGCATTGTAAAGTTAAATATCAATCAATATTATATTTTATTAGAATTAAAAACGGAAATATTAAAATATTTTGATAACTTTAACGTTTTACTTTAACTTAAAATTCTTCTTTTTTAAAAAACAAATTTTCATATTCATAAAACTTCTGTAATTAAAACACTTATTTAATTTTTCCAAATTGTAGAATAATAAATATTTCAAAACATACCAAAATCTTGTATTTAATTCTTTCAAACTTAAACTGGGAAGCTCCGACATTTTAAAAATGTAATATTGGAAAATTTATTACCGGTGATTCGATCCACTTGGCCAGCTGACTTGAACAGACTTTTAAAATTAGCAATTCATCTTATAATTAATTACCACTATGTTATATTTACGTTTATAGCAAATTTTGTGGTAATCCGTTTACTTATTAACTATTTTAAAATAAGCTTATCAAATTTACACCATTTGCCTTTACCATTTTCTTTTCTTTCTCCCTCCAAAAGCAACTATCAGACAATCTTCTCTCTTAAATTTGCGCTCTTTTCTTTTTACATTGAGACGCATACGTAATTACTGTATTTATTTTTAATAATTTATTTTAATTGAACAAATGGTTTTTTGTTAATTCAATAGAAATAATAATTTAAGATCATTTTAAATAAATAAAAATAATATTATTATTTTAATAATATTTTACCAAATTTTAATGTGTTGTCAAATTTTTAAAAAGTTAAACGTTTTGATATGAGTTAGTATATGGGAAGAAGCAAACTTAAATTTATTAAAATAATATAAGAAAATAATCTGTTCAAAGTGCAGCTCAAGCCAATCAAATCACCAAAAGAAGAAAGAGAAATTTTTATACTAGTTACATCAATTAATATATTTTATACTAAAATATATGGTTACAATATATATAGTAGCACGTGATATAAATTAAAGATTTCAAACAATTACATCCATCTGCTATGCCTATAACATAAATTCAAATTCCAGCAGGATACAATTTTAAAAAGTCGGGATTTTTTCTTTTAAAAAGTTTAGATATCCATCAAATATTTGATGTTTATGTGTAGCTATTTTTAGCTAGAGAATAAAATAGGATGAAAAACTATCTGAACTGTCACTACCCAGAAACTACTAAGCTAGCCATTGCTTGTCTTCTTCTTCATTGAACTTCTATAAGAGGAAGCTGATGAAGAAATCTTTACCATGCAGTGACCTATTTAAATGCTGCTTTATTTATAAATTATTATTATGTATGGCATTAATAAACACAATTAATTTATTAATATGATAAGTCATTTCTGTTTATGCATGATTACACTTCACTAGTTGACTACTATTATGCAAATTGCAGCTTTGTTATTAACATAAATATCATTTGTATTGTTTGCAATACTGTAAGAGTGCATTTAACAATGATAAATAACATAATATGTTAAAAAAAACTGTGATGTTTAAATGTAATGAATTTTGGTAAATACATAAATTAGTTTTTTGTCAATATAAATGTTGCAAGAAATGAATTTGACACTATACATCCAAAAAAAAAATAATGGTATAAAAAATTAATTTGGATAAATATAATAGATATAGAACCAGAATGTGTTCTAAATATGCTACCATAATCTAGGCATAAAAACTTGCTAATCCATTTAGCTATGAAGAGATGAGTCTTGAAAACAAGTAAACAGTGAACCATATATAAGGATTGGAAAATTATCAAGATGTTTAGATTCTATGATTTCAAAATGATTTATCTAAAAAGTAGTACAAATATTCACTTTATTTTATTGGGACAAAAGTAAATTAATTATAGATCTTATTATCTTTTAGTTAATGTTAAATGTTTGATGAATTAATAAAATTCCTCTTCTTTTCTCAGAACATAAATTCCCATTTCATCTATTTTTTTTAGCAATATACACTTAAATATATTTTTGTTGTCAAGTATTTTTATTTCATCTCATAGAAAATAGAGCTATTTAATTTTATGTGTGCACATGCACATCAAAATTGAACACTTCCAATAAGAATAACAGTATAGATATTATAACAATTATTGATGTACATTTTTTTCTAAATGCATGACTTAATTTACATATTTGTAGTAAGACTTAACTTTACGAAGTGAATAGATAGTGTTAGTCTATATTGATATATTTATCATATTTACAGCAAGAACTTAGACAGGAAGGTACAAACATTAAATCATAATATAAAATAAATTTAGACAGTTTACAATGAAGATTTGTATTGTGAAAAAATATAGTAATAATAACTGAATAGCTACTCATTCAAGAAGTCATATTATATTTGAGCCAGAACTATCAGGTATGACTTCAATTCAAGAATCTTTAACTCGTTTAACAACTGCATTAAGCTACTCGGTAATAAACTTCACAAGTAGTTTAAAGTAAAAACACATTTTCTATCAATATAAATTTAATACTATTAACTTACAATTTTTATTAGGGAGGAAAAAATAATAATGACATATTTTAAAAATAATCTTAAACCATAAGAGATTAGATTAATTTATTTTCTTTGATATCTTTGAATTAAAAGTAGTAAAATAAATTGAGATATTTACTAAACAATAATGTACTGTGGGCATGACAATATAATACTTTGTTACTGTTAATAACAGTTTGTTACTGTTTACCACACCTTTTACAAAATTTATTTCAATATTTCTAATATATTTCAATATTTATTTCAATATTTCAATATACATTTACTTCAATTATATACTATCAACAAAAAATTCAAACAAAAAAAATGTAAATAACAAGAAGACATTAAATTTCATAAATTTAAATTTTATAATACAGCAGTGGTCATTTGTCTGTCTCAGAGTACTATATGCAATCACATTTATTAATAACATTTTTTCAGCTTGCATTAAAACATCAACCCAACTAGAGAGGCTCTGCTATTAATAAAATTACTATGTCATTTCCATTGGGATAAAAAAAATTATTAATAAAAAAAAATAATATCACAACACATTTAAAAGCAATGAAAGTCCTACATTCTGTTAGTGATTTTACTTAAAAAATGAAGATACAATAGAGTAAGTTGGTTATGAGTAAGCATACACAATAAATATACATAAATGTGCTCTCTTAATTTATTATTAATAATTACATTATTATTTTATAGAATTTTCTTTATACTACAATCATAATTTGTAATGCGCACAGGACAGGTAGAAAAGCATCTGTATTATATATATTTTATAAAATATATTTTCAGAAACAACTGTGTTTAATAAAATAATATTAAAGTAAATATACTGAAATTTCAACTAGACAACATTTGTCTTCAACTGGGTGGGAAAATGTTGGTATATGTATTTTAATATTATTTTACTAAACATGATTGCTTCTGAAAAATGTTTTATAAAACACCTTTTGCAAGTGAGAACATTTACTACAAGATATATATGTGTGTGTGTGTCAAAACATACTATGCATATAGTTCCGTAAACAATAAATATCCTATTGCAATTAAATTTTATCAACAAAATATTCATTATTACACAATATGTGAAAGGAAGTAATATAGATCAAAAGAAAATGAATATCACAGCTCATTTACATTTTATGTAGCAAACAGAAATATATCATTGAGTAAAAAATTGATAATATAAATATGGATGAAAACTCTTGTATTATTTAAATATAATATAAAACAATCATAAATAGGAAAGGTCTGAGTATATATTTATGCAAGTCAAATTTTACATGACATTTTCATATTGTTTGTATATAAATAAAGCTATTTTCAAACTTTAATTCAATAATTATCCATCTGCACTATGGAATATAAGTGTAAATATTTTTGACTTTTAATTAGTGTTCTACAAAATCAAAGATATTTTTCTTTTAAATGTTCTTATTGTAATACATAAATCTTTATATGAATCTTTATTGAGTTGTTTGAATAATACTTTATGGTTTTGCAAGCATTTCTAATAGTATTACTGCAAAAAAGAATAATTGATATAATACAAGAAAAATATATCAATAACGAAAAAAGTGTATACAAAAATATTTTATTATTCAATCAACTTCTTGATTATATAATTATAGAGAAGAAAAATATTGATAGTATTTTCAAAAAACCTTATATAAAACAATTTGAAATATGTCTAAGAAAAACAGATACATACATAGTTTCAAAATATTATAAATACGGAACTAGAGTAAGAAATCATTACGTTCCTAAATTATTTAATAATTTACCTATTGAATTAAAAAGCTTGCAACATTATGGGGAAATTAAAAAACAAATTAAAAAATATATTAAAAGGTGAAAAATTAGTACGAGTATCTAAAATTACATAATCAATATTTTTATTATGTAATTAATATATTGAAATGTAATTTATTGTTATTATTAGTAGTATATTTTATATTATGTTTAAAATTTCATGTAAATATCTGAAATGGTATAAAAATTTATTTTACATAAAAGCACAACTACAGCTTAATAGGAGAAGAATGATATTTGCATTTGTGTAAATATATTTTGATCTGTATTTAAAAAAATAAATGTAATGAATGTATTTACTGCAATGAACAATATTATTATTATATTATATAAAAAAATTATTGAAAAAAATAAATATTTCAAATTTAATCCATATGCCAGGATACATTTTCTATTGCAATTTCTTTCAAGGATTCTTTTCTCCATTTCTTTAATTGTTGTAAAATTTATTTTAGGATACATTAAAAGTAGAAATTTTTTGTATTATGCTATTCAAGAATCATTTAATGTCTGCATTATCATTCAATGTCCATTGTCTATTTAAGCTTATAAAAATTGATTCTAGGGGAAATACATAATGAATTACTTTTCTTAATATATATGTTGAAAGTTAACTAAGAATCACGTGACTATATAAAGGATTTTTTCAGTGAGGCAAGTTTGGTACCTGTAAAAATGTATTTCTTGATAACAAAGTCAATTCCCTAACAATAAATCAAATCAAGCAAAAAAAAATACACCAAATCTATTTAAACAATATGTCATAGTACAATGACTTTAAGATAGTCAGTCATCACATATATAATATACTCTCAAAGAATCTTGTAATGGACAGCCTCTTACAATAGACATTGACAATAATCACACTAGAAGGCGCCATTAGATTTATTACCAAAACATTTAATGCTGCTAAATGTCAAGAACATTTGTAGTTTGAAATAAGGTTGGGAAGACAAAAATGGATGGTGGCTGAGGTTTATAATGGAGTGAAACAGTAGCATATATGAATGCCTAGTTAAGGATATACAGAAGTTTTAAAGAAAAGAGGAAGAGAATAATGGTTATAGGTGATATAAATGGACATATTTTTAAAAAATGATGTAAATAATAAGAATGGACAGCTTTTGAAGAAATTTTGCCAGAGAGTGAATTTGAGCATTGGAAATTTATCAAATATTTATGAGGGAAATTACACATGGTCTAGAAATAATATATTCCACACAATGGATTATGTATTGGTAGAGAAAGAGGAAATGAATAAAATATGGAAAATTAAGGTGTTTGATAATGAAGAGAGAGTGTGTAATAGTGATCATAACTTCATTGTAATAGAAATGGTTAGTAATGTGATGGAGAATAAAAATAAAAATAGAAGCAATAGTGAAAGATGTGGATGGAGAGTGAATGATAAGAATAAGTTGGAAGAGTATAAAATATAAGTTGAAGAAACCATGGAAGAGTTGATTGGGGGTGAGTATAAGGACTGGTGTGATGAAATAAAAAAAAGTGACAAATAGGGTTTTACATGAGAATATTCAGAAGGATAAAAGTAATTAAAAAATGAGTTAGTAAAAGTGTAAAAAAGAGGGGGGAAGCATGCAAAGAATATAAGTGTGCTATTAAAAATAAAAAAAAGTGAAAAAGATATTAATGCTAAATGGGAGAAGTACTTAGAAAAGAAGAAGTTGGCTAAAATAAATAATTATAGAGAGAAAATGAAATTAAATAGTAAATTGTTGGAGGATATTAATAAAAGCAGAAGAGATGGGAGTAAAAAATGTTTGAATTACATTAAAAGGAGAAATGCAGGGGAGAGAGAAAATGATGAGGAATAGAATGTAGATCTAGAGAAGAATTAGAGAGAATCTTAAATAGGTATGTAATGGATATAAAAAATATATTAGATGTAAAGGATAGAGTGATAGAAAACATGAAAGCATATAGTAATGGGAATATTAGGTTTACAGAAAATGAACTGAATGAGGCAGGGAAGAAATTTAAAAGGGAATAGACAAGAAGTTTAGATGGATGGGGAGCAGAGATGGTAATGAATTTAGGGTACAAGGCAAAAGTAAAGCAACTATTGTTTTAATATGATGGCACAGAAGATAGTTTTTCCAGGTAGTTGGAGTAATACAAGAGTAAGATTATTATTTAAAGGAAAGGGCACGGATCATAGAAAATTAAACAATTATAGACTGATAGCGGTAACATCAGTTTTCTATAAAGTTTTCTTATATATGGTGGCTGGAAGAATTGTAAATGAATGGAAGAAAATAATGTAGTGGGGGAAATGCAATGAGGTTTTAGATCAGATGGGCATATAGGAGATAGTTTATTTGTAGTTACACAACCTATGGATAAGAGCAGGAATTCAAGTAGACTGTCATATATGAGTTTTATACATATAGAGAAGACATATGATAGAGTAAATAGAAATAGATTACGAATAAATTTATCAAATTTGGGAATGGATGAAGCTTTAGTGGATATTATTAAGAAATTATATAAAAATAATCACCATACATACCAATTAGGGGATATAAAATCAGTTAAAGTTAAAAATGGGGTGGGACTAAGGCAAGGATGCCTTATGTCACTTATTTTGTTTTTGTTGTAGTTGAGTGAAATGGAGAGAACAATAGAAAGACTAGAAAGAGGGATAGAGGTACCATTAATAGAGGCAATGGAATACATACTTTGTCAGGGGGGGGTGCAGATGATGTCTTTTTGTGTGCAAAAAGAAGAGAAGATATGAAAGTTATGCTGAGAATATGCACAAGGGTGGGTAAAGAGTTGGGGATTAAATTTAGTGAAAAAAAATCAAATATAATGATGGTTAATACTGGGGGAAAAAAAAAATTTTTATTGGGTGATATAAAGTTAAGTGTGGTAAATAGATATAGTTATTTGGGAATTATCTTAAGTAATCAGAAAAATTGTTTGGATGAATGGGAGAAAGAATTGATAAATGAAGCAAAGAAAAAAAATGGATTGTTCAAGAAATTAAGTGTTTTCATATAATAAATACGATGTAGCTAGAATTGTATAAAATGGAGTTGCAGTAGCAAGGTTAACATATGGCAATGATGTGTTATGTGTCAGTAAAGGATATTAGATTATTTAGAAAAAGTACAAAGGGAAGTAAGAAGTCATGCTTTAGATGCAGATGTGTGGACAGCAAAGGAGGCAATTCAAGGAAAAATGGGATGGTTAAATTTACATATGAGAGATATAAAAAGCAAATGAAAATGTTTGGTAGATTTCAGTTTATGGATAATAAAAGAATAGCCAAAATAGTATTTAATTGGGTTACAAGTAAATGGCAGGTAACAAGATGGGTGAGAAAAGTAATGTGATATGCAGAAGATTTGGATAAAGAATTTATATCAATATATGTGTACAAAAGGTGGGATGATTGTGTTAGGAGGATAGTGGTAAGGAATGGGATAGAAGAATAAATGCATTAATACAGAATAGGAAGTTGGATAGATGGAGAACTAGTATGGAGAGTAAAGAGTTTATATATATATATATATATATATATATATATATATATATATATATATATATATATATATATATATATATATATATATATATATATATATATATATATAAAAGTAAATGGAACATTGGGTGTGAGTTAATTTATGATAATAGCAAGAAAAGTAGTTTACTGTTTAAGGCTTGAATGGGACTTTAGCAACACGGGAATTATACATGTAAATGAAAAATATGGATGATTTAGTCTGCAAGTTGTATAAGGAAGACATAGAAAATATTAGGCATCTGTTAGTTCAATGTAAATGCTTGAAAGTAGAAAGGGTACAAATAATGAAGTTATGGAAGAATAAATATGAACAAAGTGATTACACAGAAAGTGGATTATTGGTTTTTATGCTGGATTTGGGACAAAAAGGATTTAGATATGAAGGCCATGGAGTTGAAAAAGATTATGTTGTGGAAATGTGATGGAGCAGATTATGGGAAAACTTAGGGTGGGGAATGGAAAGGGAAGATAAAGTGGCTAATAGGTTTCTCTGGGTATAGTGACTGAGAAATTCCTGACTCCAATAAGGAGAAGTCACAATGCATCACATCACATCAAAATATGGGTGATTTAGTCTGCAAGTCATGTAATGAACATAGAAAATATTATGCATCTGTTAATTAAATGTAAATGCCTACAAGCAGAAAGAGTACAAGTAGTGAAGTTGTAGGAAAATAAATATAAACAAAGTGATTATACAGAAAGTGGGTTCTTGGTTTTTATGCTGGCTTTGAAAAAAAATAAGGAAGATTTAAATATAAAAGCCACAGAATTGACAAAGATTATGTTGTGAAAGAAAGATAGAGAATATGGGGAAAAATTTAAGGTGGGGAATAGAAAGGGAAAGTAAGATGGCTAACAGGTTTCTCTGGGCATAATGATCGAGAGATTCCTAACTCCAAAAAAGAAGCACAGTGCATCATAACACAATATCTTCTCAAGAGGCATCATATTAAATTTTACTGGTGAGAATCTTAAATTATAAATACCTACATAGCCTCATACTATTACTAATAGATATTTTAATGCCACTAGAATAGAGATTCATTGGAAGTACCAATTGCCAAAAGCAGAACAACAATAAACAAATGTTAAGATTGATGTAATAACAAGTAACACAATTTTGTTAACAATTTAATTTTATACAGTTAAATCACAAATATTGAAATTACTTTTTATGTTGGCATATTTCATTTGATGAAAGACAGTCCTTGAATATTACAACAACAAAATCTCATATGATTATTAATTCAATATTATCTCTGAAGACTGTTTATGGCTCCAATAATGTATGCATTTATTTTTTTATTAACTTAAAAGAATAGGCACTGATTAAAAAAAAAAACAGACTAAATTAGATTTAAATAAGGCAATTACAAAAATCAGTATCATACAATATGCATTAAATTCTACACTGAATTAAAAGTAACACCACATAATACGCCCCTTTAATAACTTAAAGTAAATTTACAATCAAATTCACAGGGAGATATGTCTCTCTAAATCCAGAGTAAAATCAGAATCATCCGTGACTGATTTACACACAAAATCAAACTCAGGCAGGAAATCATATCTATCTCAGGGAGGAAAACTATATACATAAAATTCAAGTGCAATGGATAAAATATATGCATGATCACTGTATAAATGCATATGTATACATATATGTAATCTTATAATTGAATATTTATAATTACAGTAATTAGATATATGTAAAGTATAACTTTAAAAATTTGATCAACAGCGCTTTCGACTACCCATGTAGTCTTTATCAACTAACACTTTGAAAGGCTAAACCTTCCCACAATTTCGTGATTTTAACGTTTGCTGCCTATCTGTTAATTAAATCTTGTTTGTATTTGTATATTAACATAGCTTCCTTTATTTTCCTTTTGTTGTCATTTTTTTTCGATTTGCAATATTTTTACATTATTGTAATTGAAGTTAAAATGACTTATTATGGTCGTAAAAACCGATGCTGAAACATTATTATTTTTAAAATTATACTTTATATATATATAATTACTGTATTTATAAATATTCATTTATAAGATTACGTATATTAAATTGAAGAAATACAGACATCGAATTATAATATTATTACATATATATTTATTCTAATCATTAATATCAGTTGTATATGTAAAATAAATAAAATAAAGATCTGCCAAACATTCTAGATAAATAAAATGAAACGCCCTAAACTATATATTTTTTATACATGCACATCAGCTTAGGTCCACACATAACTTGATTCTAATAAACATCAAAATAAACTTGATTCTATTCATTTATAAATACAGCATTTGAATAACTTAAATTTAAATCGCTTTAGAGATATGAGTTTTGGTAACTAAATCTCAATTATTTTAAGAAAACTAAATTGAACTTTTCTTGCTTTAAAATTCTTTAAAAGAAAGATTTATAAAAGATTGATTTTTTTTATTATTGAACATTTGAAGGGGCAAACAATAATACACAACTAAATTTAAAAAGAAATTTGTCAAAGATAACGATAATTTTAAGTAATGTCTACTACTTTAAATTTTGAGGCTTATTATAACATATATATGTCATGACAATACTCTAAAAACTAAATATAGTATTATAAAGCATAAGTATTAAAACTAAACTGACATTGAAAAATAAATAAAATATATAAAATTGTATAAATTAAATTATAAACTGACGGTCGTATATAAATATTACAGGCTTGTGGTGATTAGAGTTTTTTTAAAGTTTATTAATTACTATTCATAAAATAAATAAATTGTTTTATCTTAAATCTGAAAGGAGATTATTTCAATATAAAGTGAAGATTACATTTACATAAGCACATTTTAACTTTGGAAAAATGGAGAAGAGCTCTTTACTTGTGAAATATACTGTAGATACTTTTCAAAATAGTTCATCATGATCAGGTCGAACATTCAGGGTAGAGTTTGTATCAAACTTGATTCGTTTTCACTATTGAGGAACACATCAGTTGTAGCAGTGATGTTATATATGTGAATTTGTTTGACAAAGTTGGATTTAATTCAGCAATCACAGCTAGACATCTTGGTTACGGAATACATGCCCAGAATGGACTTCTTTAGTGGTTTCTTGCAGCACATTTTCACTTGCTTGGAAATGTTTCTTAAAATGCATGGAAACAACAAGCAATGATCTTGGTGAATGGTGAGCAAGCAAAACCCAAAGACAAAATTATTTTCAGAGTCTGCCTATTTTCATCAATTTTTCAGAACATATTTTTCTGATATAATTAAAACAAGTCAGTAATTATTTTTAATCACTCATGTTTACAAAATGCCTTAGATAAGAAAATAACATGTTTACAGATAACAACGAGTCATCTGAATCTCTTAAACAAATATGTTCATTTGAAATTTTATTAAAATATTTGTGAAACATAAAACAAAGCTTAATAAAAGAAATCAGTTTTCAAAGTACTTTCCTTAATACAGGGATAAACTATTCCATCAAAATTTTCCTTAATTAATCTGATCCTTTATTTATATTTAATTAAACTTTGTTTCTATAACATAACTTTTTAAAAGAAATTTATTTAAGCTTGATTTTAAAACTAAATTTAAAATTAATTCTATTTCATTTTAAACGCATGATGCATTCATTTGTGCGTCTATAATAGAAACATAAATTTAATGAAAGAAATATAAGTCTAATTTGGGAGATCTGAATAAACTTATAATTTCCAGCTACTTTTATTTTTTAATTATAATTTGAAGTAGGCAATCTATCTCAATATATATATTCCACATAATTTTTAGTGTGGATAAATCTTACATGATAAGGATTAATATTTATAATTATTTGTATATTACGTTTCATTTTCTTGAAAAGTTTTATTTTGCACAAAGTGTTATATATTTTATTCCTTCACAACATTCCAAAGTGTATAGACCCACACACTGCTGAATCAAAATATGCTTTTTTTCATTCCACGTATAAAAGCAAATTTTATGAAATGTCAAAAAAAAAAACAGATTTTATTTTGATTATTAGCATGGATAGCAAGAACTTCACAATAATTTCAATGCTATAAAAGTTTATCATAAGCATTTCTTTTTCAAAAAAACATTTCTTATTTCATTTTATAAATGAAATTTTTAAAAAATATTGTTTTTCCCTTATAAGCCCACTTCACTTTTTTTATCTTTATTATTTTCAATAATATAAGTAATAATAGTGTGGGATAAAATCTATTCATTTTTATCCTTACTTAATTCCAATATATATATTCATAAAGCACCATTTGCAATTTCTGCTTCATTTTAAAATTTAATAATTTAAAACAAGTACAACAATTTATCAAAAATTTAAAATATGTTATACTTGTTAAATATACTACACATTATTTTAAATTATATATTTCTTTTAATATATTTGCTTTACTTGAATCAACTAATCAAAGTAAATATAATAGTTTACACTTTCAATTTTCTTGCTATTAACTATCCTGATCTTAATTAATACCATATTGTTGAACATGTTTTACTAAAAATTATTTTCAAGTTTTTCTACCAACTAGCCAAACATAGTTCACAACAACTTGATTGCATGTCAACAAGCATTTCTCAAATAACAGCATTTTCTGTAAATTGAAGATGACTTAAAAACCACCATTTTTGTCTTGAAACTTGACATTTCTCAATATAGAACTTTAAAAACTTCTAAATAGCTATAAGTAATTATAAAGAAAATAAATCGTCTTTTTATATATCATTTTCTAGTTTAGTTTCCTGCACATTCTTATAATTTATCAATGAAATGATAATGTTATTTTTAATAATATAAATGTGTCTTTTTTATTTATATATGTGTGTGTCTATCAGAGATAGCATATGTCAAGTATTCTATCTTTCCTTTGTATATCAATAATAAATTCTATGTTATTATTTTTACTATTTGAGATTTCTTCACAATGTAAGTTCACTTTTTAATTTTAATTTTTTCTTTAAGCTAAATTTTGGATAAACCTTGTACATTCCGGTTAATCATTTTTTAGATCATTCCGTAATTTTGTTGTAAACTTGTTATATTTGGGATAAATAAGTAATAATGGTTTCAGTAATTGAAATGTAATTAGTATTATAGGAATAAACTTACTCATTGTTATGCTCAAAATTGGTTAGACAAAAATTTGAGATTTTCCATTATAGTATAAGGCTTGATATTATTAACAAAATTATTTGTCCACTGTGTAATTTAGTGATTGGTGAAAGAATAACTGACTCAAGAAATACAGTTTTCTGAACTGATTTCCAACTGACAAAAGTTAGAAAAAATCTAAATAAAACTATTACACTCAATCTGTTATTTTACTGCTAAATTTCACTAGACTAGAACAAGTGACATATGATTATTTATTTATAAGAAAATACGAAATACACTCATTGTATTTATTATTAATAGTAGTGCAATATGTCCACACATCTGTGCTCACAAACACACAAATTCAATAACATATGATTTTTATAAAATAGAAATTTATAAATTTCTTATTTGCTCATAAAGCAATAGCCATTTTCTTGATTCAGTCTTGTGCATTCATTTAGTTTTGTGTTGGGTTTTAAGTGCACACTTTGCATATATTATTTCTCTATAGGAATAGAATTTAAAGCTCATTTTAAATCACACATTCTCTAGAAAAATACTCTTTTGGGAGTGTCATAACATGATTCAGAATGCTAGTCAACCTCAATCTTCATCTCTGCTTACTATCACCAATAAGCAGATAATAAAAAGTTCAAATTCTGGTATCGGGAACCAAAATACCTTGATTTCCTATCAAAATCAATTTAGAAACTCTCCCTATTAGTCATTTCTTATCATAGAGAATAGTGCATGCTAACAGTGACCCTCTTTATTCTCTCTGTCATAAATCTGAAGAAACAAATATATTATTTTCTGTTTTAGTATTCTGCTCTTCTTACCTATAGATATATCATTGAACCAATTACTAAATCATTTTTACTCCCTCTATTTCTACTCTCATTATTAACATGAAACAGAGCCTTTTCTGTTCAATTACTGTTACTATTTTTCTTATATTAATTTAATTAAACCCTTTGTTTCCTAAGATGCCATTTTTGCTTCAACCTACATCTAAGAAATTACAAAAATTAAAAACAAAAACAGGGTGCTTGCCCAGCTAGACATTATTGATATTACATGGAGTGTGGTCTCTCTTATGATCCCATTATAAATAGATAATTCCATTCTTTTTTTTTCTTTTATATGTCTTTGCTCTGTATTTACAAAACACCATTGTATTTGTCTGTTCTTTAATGATAAAACTTTAAAATATCCAATTGAATTACAAATCAACTTTTCCACATTTGTAAAAAAAATGTTTTGCCTAATAAAAATTATTTATTTTTTAAAACATTATATATATATATGTAAAATTAAGAGTGTGCTAATAGCTCTAAACAAGCTTTTTTTTTTATTTATGATAAATGCTACTACAAGAGAAGACCTTCAAATCATTTTTATCTTGGATTGTCCCCATCCCCAGATCGGTTTTGACCTATGGGTCTCTTCAGTGAGGAGTTGGGATATTAGATTTAAAAAACCAACTCAAGCAAATCATTTATCTAAAAGTTAATTGTTAGAAGAAGATCTGAAACTTTTAGACATCTACATATCTTTAAAGTCAGCTCTCCAACTGAAAAACTCATATGGGCCTGAACTTAATTCAGATACTCCATATATTAGTAGGCTTAGCCATTTAATTTAGCCAAAGCCACAACAGCAAAATAATAATAGTAATAATAACAAGTCAGATGTCACATGACTTATATATAGCTTGCACTTACAAATATGTAAAATTAAGAGCGTGCTAATAGCTCTAAACAAGCTTTTTTTTTTATTTATGATAAATGCTACTACAAGAGAAGACATTCAAATCATTTTTATCTTGGATTGTCCCCATCCCCAGACCGGTTTCGACCTATGGGTCTCTTCAGTGAGGAGTTGGGATATTAGATTTAAAAAACCAACTCAAGCAAATCATTTATCTAAAAGTTAATTGTTAGAAGAAGATCTGAAACTTTTAGACATCTACATGTCTTTAAAGTCAGCTCTCCAACTGAAAAACTCATATGGGCCTGAACTTAATTCAAATACTCCATATATTAGTAGGCTTAGCCATTTAATTTAGCCAAAGCCACAACAGCAAAATAATAATAGTAATAATAACAAGTCAGATGTCACATGACTTATATATAGCTTGCACTTACAAATATGTAAAATTAAGAGCGTGCTAATAGCTCTAAACAAGCTTTTTTATTATTTATGATAAATGCTACTACAAGAGAAGACATTCAAATCATTTTTATCTTGAATTGTCCCCATCCCCAGACTGGTTTCAACCTATGGGTCTCTTCAGTGAGGAGTTGGGACATTAGATTTAATGATTATTATAAGTCTTCCAAGCCTAAAAGAAGGTATGTAATGCTTTATATAATAAAATGAAAATAACTATTTAGAAGAAAAAAATCACTTGTTGAAGCTAATCAAATAATTATAAAATAATGAAAAAAATTAAATATTAAATTTACACATCCTTAACATGTGTGAAATAAATTGGTGTGATGATATAAATATGGTGGGTTTATTTATTTCACAGTCAAAGGGAGCTTAGTCAACTCCAATTTATTTGATATAAATTAAAGATGCAAATGTAATATTTATTATTTCTAATTAATTATCAATTCAAAAATTACTAATAATAAAACAGTCTTTATCCTTTGCTTAATTAATTATGATTTTATTATTAATAATGCCATATTTATAACTGGTGTAAAAATTATTTTCACACTGAAATTTCAACAAGCATACTTAGTTTATTAACACCAAAAGTGTAAAAAATAGATAGTCTACTCTATTCTTTAATTTTCTGACATAAATGTGGTGGCTTGTTTAATTATTTTACTGCTAGAGAGAGCTTATTCAACTCAAATTACTAAAAAAACTTTAAAAAGGAATTTATGTTAGGTTAACTTATGGTCCTCAAAACTACTACAATACTTGAAAAATATTTAATGATTTAAAAAGTATTATATTTGTAAATAGAGAATATGAACAAAAAATATTCTGGCAGATAATGTTATATTGTGTCAGAAAGTATTGAATTTATATGAAGATTTTGACACAATATTTACTAAGATGTGAGACAATACTTTTTAAGCAAGGTATGATTATATAGATCTGCAAATCAGTATGATTTTTTTAAAAAAACATCATGCAGAAATTTATCTACTGTATTGCAAATATTACAATAAAAAAAATAATAATGGTATTTTACTTTTTTGTTAAGAAAGAGAATGAGAACATTACATACATATGCAAATGTGTTCTCTATATGTTTATTACTCCACTGCTTTTTAAAAAAACTGCATTATTGTTTTTTTATTAATAATTTTCATTGATGTGTTAATGCAATATAAATCTTTACATTAAATTACATTATAACTAAGTACATGTGAATATATGTTAAAACACCTATCAGTATATATATATATATATATTAACTAACTAAAGGAAATATAAATAAAAATAACAACAAACATAATTACTTCTCTATATTGCTGACTCAATATTTCAACCAGAAAATTGATTTTCATCAGAGAATACAACAAAATGGCTTCTTCCAAAACTTAAACATTAAAAATCATTTGCATATCTGATAATGAATATAATTCCTATAGGTTAAAATTCTTTTATTAAAAAAAAACCTTTCTTAATTAATCAACGGTGATATTTTATAGTAAATATTTTTATCTTATTTTTTTTAGAAAAAGTCAAAAACAACAAAACTATTTATATTTTTATAAAACTTCACAAAATAATAAATCATTAACATATTTATATATGGGAAAAAATTATATACAAAAAAATCATGTATACAACTATTAATGAATTAATATATTTAATATCAAAAAATAACTATTTTGTTTTTAACTCTACATACTATTTATAAAAACAAGATATTGCAATGGGAACAAAAATAATACCAAATTATGCTACCATTTTTATGGACCAATTGGAGTCCTCTATATTTAAAAATCCTAGTTTAAATCTCATAGTTAGCTAAGATATTATAGATGTCTTTATGATTTGGCATATCATGAAGAGGAACTTCATAATTTTTTTTATTGCATAAATAATTTTAATAACAAAATTCAATCTACAATAATTTTTCTAAAACAGTAGCCCATTTTCTTGATGTTCAGATTATTTATAATAAAATTCTTACAATTTTTATATATAACAAGGCAACTGACAATCATAGCTATCTGCATTTTCATAGTAAACACCCTAGACATTTAAAGGTTAATATTCTCTATAGTCAATTTTTAAGAAATAAAAAAATTGTAGTGACAAAAAGTTTCAACAACAAAATAATGTTTTATATAATAAATTTAAAAATATAAAATATTTTAAAACACTGTTAGATAAGGTAGTAATAAAATCTTTGGAAGTTGTCAAAAGGAATTTATTTTACATAAAAAAACACAAATAGCCAATTGGAAGTGGAATAACTAGTTCTTACTTTTAATGATTTATTAATGAACTATTACCAGAAACACTTTAACATATTTAATTCACAGATTATCTAAAATTTATTTTCCAAACCAATCTAAAGTTGTACATCAAAGACAGAAAACACTTAAGGACAGACTTGTAAAACAAAATTTTATTACTAATTTTGTATCAGAAAAAGATAAGTTTTTTTGTGTGGAGATAAAAGATGACTTACAAGCAAATATATCATTACAAAAATGATCTAAGATAATATCATTAATGATTTTAAATGGTAGATCTCTGACTATGTTGATTGTAAAACTGTAAACTTAATATATTTAATAGAATGTAACAAATGTTTAAACCATTATGTAGGTGAATCATGAATCCGTCTACATATTAGAAAAACTAACCATAGATTTGATATTTTACATAAAAATGAAGACAGACCACTTTCTAAATGCTTCAATTTATCAGATCATTCAATTGATCCATTTAACAGTGGTCATATTGCAGAATGATTTTTTTCCCACAAGAGAGAGAAAATAAAGTTTTTTTTAATTTATAAATTTAAAACTTTACATTCTCGTGGTACGAATATGAAGATAGGCACAATTACATCTTTGAATTATCTACTTTCATAATGCTCTGTTTTTCATACCATTATTTGTGTTTAATATATTAATCAATAAGATATAATGTATATAGTTCTTTTTATTAATATGTATTTAATTTGAATATGCAATCTTATATATGCATAGGTTTTTGTATTGTATATATATATATATACTTAATCAATAATTTATTATTTTATAAAATTTCATAAGAATGTAGTTAAAATTGCATTATCACATATACAAATGATTTTTAATGTTTAAGTTTTGGATGAAACTATTTTGATATAATTTTTGATGAAAATTAGTCTTCTGGTTGAAATATTAAAGTGTCTGTGTAGAGAAATAATTGTTTTTTTTTCACATATATATATATATATAAGCTGTACTAACGATGTCAAGCCTTAGAACCAAATAATATAGAGACAGAAATACTACTGCACTCTTCATTTTTTGTTTTGCATATGTAATAAACTTTTATTAAATTTAGTTCTCCAAACATAAATAATCAGAAATGACTTGTTTAAATCATCAGTTCTAGATTCTCCAGTAGTAAATAATGATATTTCTTAATAAGACCTTCAAATCAAAATAAGATGATAGTGAGTCCATTCTTTGCAACTCATGTCAATGATTATATAGGCTTAGTTGTGTATCAAGTTCAATATTTTTTTTCCAATATTAATCATCATCATAGACTTTTGTTTGATGCAGATGACTAACATAGAATTGCAATGAAAAAGAAACTCAGTAAATAAAATTCTTTATAAATATGTCCATTTCTATTTTATAATAAATAGTAACATTTTCATTAAAATCAGTCAAATAAGTTTGATTCCAGACTTCTTATACAATACACATTATCTAAAAAAATTACATTTCTAACAACACATAAAGCATATATTAAATTAAAAAGTCCCTTTAAAAGAAATTAAAATATATCTGCATTAAAGTAGTAATCCAATCTGTTTTTGATATTCCAAAACAATATTAAATAATGGACTCAAGGTAATAATACCATTAGTCTTTATATAGAGAGGATTGGATTGTTCCCATCGAATAGCAACCCAGATTTGGAATAAATAGATTGAATAAATTGATTCTACAGCTGGAATAATTATGGATATTTTATTTAATAAATTTAAAATATATTTTTAAATAAGACAAAATTAGATCAAATTCAGAAAACAACTTACAATTTGCATTATTACCTACAATCTAATATAAAAAAATGATCTTCATGCCACAATTTATCAAAGTTTGTTCTTTTTATGCAAGATTTCAAGTAACTATAATTAAAAAAATTATACATAAAAAATAAAAGGCAAATTCTTTTAAAATTAAATTTACTAATTTTCTTAGACATGATTTCCCATTGTATGTTTAGAGAACAATCAAGGGAACAATTATCATGTTTAGATTTTCTTCACTCTCTTGCGACTAACTTTAGTGCTACTTTTCCAATTTTACATTCATTTAACAGCAGGAACTGGAAATAAAATTTATATTAATTAGTTCAAAAAAATCTGCAGATGTCAGCATCATAAAAATATTAAAATTCAAATAAATTGACAATGCCACTGATTGGTCAATTCTGTATTCTCAGGCTTTGTAAATGAGCATTTTTTGTTTTGTTACTCTAAAAAAATTGTACACTGTCCATAATTTATTTATATATTTATAATTATTTATATGATATATTTGTAAAATATTTATTTTAAACCCAAAATCTTCACAATTATAATTAGATTTTATTTTAATAGGTCTGCTTTTAAGAAGTCAAATAAATCCATGATTACAGTAAAACAGAAGTTGGGATTAATTCACTGAAAAGAAATGCTTTCATAAACATCAATGTCTGAATAAGAAATCATTCAGATTTTTAAAATGGAGTATAAACAAGTAATAATTCATTTAATGTTTTTTACACTGCAAGGGTAATCATCCAATAAGAAAAAAGTTAATTGTTCTCATTATGTATTTCACTTTAATACTTTCTACATTTGCAAAATTAAAATTTTAACTTTTAGAATGTTTTTTACTTGTAAATGTAAACTTATATTTATAATAAATAACATAAAGTTTCAATATCTGATATTGAATAATGGTTTATTGTAAAAATAAAATATTGCAAATAATTGAACTGACACTAGGCATTGTCAAAATGAATCTGATAGTGAATGAATTTTTAAAAATGACAAATTTTGGTAGAATACAAAATTCAATACATAAGAGATCAACCAAATTATAAAAAATATTTATAATTATAAATTAATATGAATAAAGATACAATTTATGACTACAAGTTGTTGTATTATGTGAGCTGTAATGAAATTTTATGTGTAGAATATCTAAAGAAATGTAATTTCTTGTGATCTAAACACTATGTTGATGAAGGATATTGACACATCACTTATTGTTTAATAATGGATAATATAAAAATAAATAATATGAGATGTAAACATTTTCCCTCAATATTTGAGTTACATAAATTAGAACATTGCCATTTTTTAATAACATAGTGTTGTTTGGAAATAGTGTTTGTATTATGAAATAAACTTGACCCTTAAAAGTATTTAAATAATTTACAGCTACAAAGCAGCAATGCAAAAGCAAAAAAGAATAAACCAAAAGAATACTATTATACAATCATGACAAATTTACTAACATGTTTCATTACCATATAAGATAGCATTTGATTGTATATCTTTTTTATGGCAACTACTACAAAAGTAGCAAAGAAAATAAGTATGAACAGTCTAACAATATGGCATACTTTTCTCAACTTCTTACGCTACTGATGCTACCAGTTTTATACCTTAACTTTCACATAAAAAAGTAATCTTAAAATGGCAATTCAGCCATAAATATTTTATTCCATATTTGTTCCAAACGCTGCCATTATTTGAACAACTATAATTTTGTGTTTGGAGTACATTTTCTGATCATGTCCAATGCTCTCAATATAAAAAACTGACTTTTTCATTCTTTCATAAATGTGGTAATTAACCTAGATATTGTTTATCTTGAAACATTAAAGAGTTTAGAAGATATAGAGACAGAAGCTTTATCTAACTCTACATCAAACAACTTGACTATTTTTAAACTCAACTGATACATTTTCCCACAATTTCTTATCAGATACTTCTTATAATTTTATATAGCTTATTAAAAATATATCTTTGGTATGGATTTCCATTTCTGTTATACATGATATCAAGAATTAATATGACAAATATCTTTGCTATTTTGTATAAGATTATTATTAATTTTTATAAATAATTACAAGTTATCATTAGTGAGAGAATTACCAATGCATCAAGTTTTTCATGCTAATATGACAAGGACTATAAGCAATGGTGAATTTGCAAGATATGTATATGGAGAGATAATATTAAAAAAACTACAATATAAAAACTTGATACTAAAAATGTAACAAATATTAGTAATAAAAAAAAACTGTAGCAAATAATTCCAGTAAAAAATTTGATGAATAAAAACATTATTAGTATTTGAAGTTAGTTTGTAAGTTAAAATTTAAATAAAAAAAGAGGGATTTATTAAATGTAGTCTACAAAAGAATAAAAAATAAATATTTGTAAGTTGTTAAAAAATGAATATAATGGTGTTTTTTTTTTAAAAAATTAATAGAAAAGAAAGGTTTGCAAATATGTAGCAGTAAATGTTGTTATAAAAAATTTAAAGTAAAGCAATCTTCAAAAGACATAATGCATAATAAAATAATATAATGTTTAAAAAAAACAATAAAAATTATACTTTGTTAAATTTAATCTAATAGCTACAAATATACTTAAATCCAATATATATATTATATTCACAAAGTTTTCAAAAACTATATAAAAAAGAGAAAAAATATATTATTCATTAACAGCAAACACATTTTATTGTTTTATTATACTTTTTTAAAATTGAATAATAATTCAACTTAATGATATGAAAAATAAAAATATATATAATTTAATAAATCTATCAATAAATATCAAATTCCAATGTATATATAATTTTTCACTTTTCTTTATGACTCATTTTACTTTATAAACTAAAATTCTTTTCCACATCTATATGTACAAAATACCATCTCTTTATTTTCAAGATTTATTCCTTTGTTCACTATCTTCAATTTATTTACTAATATTTTTTGTAACTTGCTTCTACATATGAAATAGGCAAGTTACAAAAAGGTATTAATAATTATATTTATAAAGTGCATACTCATTACTTAAACTAATATTTATTAAGGATATAACCTTAAGACTATGCACCTGAAAAAAATGACAGTAGGGACCTCTGCAAATCTTTAATACAAGATTTATTTAAAAGACAAGAGCAATCACTCTTATCTTAACCTACTTTCTAAATAAATAGGAGAAACTAAAGCATAGTCTTAAGATTATAGCCTTAATAAATATTACTTTAAGAAAAGAGTATGTGCTTTATAAATATAATTATTACAACTTTATATTATCTTAAGAGATTTCTAAGCATAAGATCTCAATGATGACTCATTGTAAATCGAAAGATTTCGTGAATATTAATGTGTTGTAGAATTTGTGGACTTAATCAGTGAGGTATTTAATAGCCTTACACTCTCAAATCAAAATGCCTTAGTTTCTCCTATTTATTTAGAAAGTAGATTAAGATAAGAGTGTCCACTCTTGTCTTTTAAATAAATCTTGTGTTAAAAAAAGGTATTAAATAAATTGAAGAGAAGATAACTGAGTGAAGAAATAAACCTTGAAAATGGCTATAAGAGATAGTTAAAATGTAGATGGAGAATAAATAGTATGTGAAGAATTATTTTACATTTTATTAATTATGAAATGTTAATTATAAAATATTTATGATTTTAAATACTATTTGAAATATAATACTTCAAATAGTATACATTTTATAAAAAATATTTTCAATATAGCAATGCTCTATAAACATTAACAACCAAAAAAGATGAATGCAATATAAAATAGTAATAAATTTATAAGTTATACACAATCTTATAGAATCCATTGATTACATAAATTGGAAACTGACTACACACTAATTTAAAGAATAAAAAAATTTAAATAATATATATAAAGAATATATAGACTGCATTTATGTAAGTCATGTACAGTTTATAAGCAGATTTGTACAAATGATGTTTGATAATAAAAAATACATTTCCATAAAATTAAAATATATATTATTTTGAATAGATACTAACAAAATAAAAATACAACCAAAAAAAAAAAAGGAGTGAGAATAGAGCTCTTCAAGGAAATGAGACATGTTTTTGATTTTATAAAGTCAAGAAAGAATTTGACCTCATCACTTTTTTTTTTTCTAATTTATCTGAAATTCAAAATCCTTCCTTTATCAGAAAATTAGAAAATAAATTAACAGTTCAAGTCCATCTAGATAAAACTTTTCTCTTTTTCTTTTTTTTATCAAAATAAACTATGATGATGTCAATATAACAAGAATCATACAATAAATTTGTATACAATATATATGTACAAATACACAATTAAAAATATTAATAAAATTTACATCATTGAACATATTGCTCAGGTTACATTGCAAACATGCTAAGAATTAGAATTGAGTAACTATTTTTAAAAAATTTCTCACATTTATATCAGTGAATCAAAAAATATTAAAATGAAGATTAAACGTTTAAAATATAAATATATGATTTAAATAAATATTAATGAAACAAGATTGGAATAATATTTCAGACTTTTCAAACTAAACTTAATGATCTGATAATTTTGACAATGTCAGTAGTCTGTTAATTACTATTTATATGGACTATAAAATTCCACACTGTTTATCATTATATCAATTCACTAAAAACTAAATCAAATTATATCGTTAATCTTTTTTCAAGCATATCAAGTGTAGGAAGAATAAGTTTTGGTAATCTTATCTTGCTTTTGGTTTGCAAAAGATATTCATCAAAACTTCAGACTACATTAAAATAATAACAATCAAATAACTACTAAAAAGGTCATGTGATAATTGGTCACTAGAAGAGCTAGATTAAGTTTTGAATCAGAATTCCTTAGCTTTATAATCTGACATTCTTATAGAGCACTCATTGTATGAATTTATGTAATATTAAATATGCTTCTCACTCACCTGGAGAAGGTTAACAACAACAGAAAGGATAAAATACAAACAATGAACTGACCCAACATGGTTTATGCTGTACAATGCAGCCAAAAGGACTGTCCATATATATATACTATGATGAAATGAAGGCAAACCTTTAGACAAGAATGATACAACATTCTTTGATATGTATAAAATCATAGACAAAATTTCACGACACTGATACATTGGTCTTTTACAATCATAAAAGCAAGCATGGCCATAGCTTTGATCCAAGTTGTGATAAAATAATGAGTGAAGAGACAAATAATCGCAAACACAAAATCAAAGAGGCATGGTTTATTGCAAAAAAAAAAAAAAAATGTAATGAACTAGAGAACAAATAGTATTCAAATCAGCAAAAAATGTTTTTTTTCCAGCAGAATAACCATGAATATGATGCGAAAGTATCGAAATTATACTTGGTGGTGATAATAATTCAAATAAACATATTTAAATTCTGATTTAGTATTTCTTTTTATATTAATATATATAAACTAAACTTTTAAACATACAAAAAAAATATTAAAATATATAAAATGAAATAACAATTAAAATAGAGAATTAATATTTCAAATTACGGTAGCTTGTTTAGTAGTAAAGTTGATTCTAAACTTGACAAAAAGATTTTCAAGCATTTTCATATGGCAATTTTTTTAATATATATAAATTACAAAATATCAGACAGGTAACAAAATATAATTTTCTAAAATATAAATAGTCATTATTTTATTATGTTCACACCCTTGGGATATTTTAGCTTTATGTACATTTAATAGATAGTGAGTAAACAACTTTTTTATTATTAGAATAACAAAATAAGTTCATTTTATATTAAGATTATTGTAAGACAAAGTAATATACCATAGATCCTAATAATAACACATAAATACTTAGATGCATAGCAAAATCTTTAATCATCACAACAATACATAAATTACTTTATCAGTTTTTAGTATCTTATCAAATGTGTAAATTTATATAATATATAAATTATATTCTTAGTTCCTCACAGCAAGATAAAAAAAAAGACATTAAAAAAATAGCGTATTCAAGTAAATTGCCTAGATAGCTAATTAAAATTGCTTACTTTAAGAAATATATATTTCTATTTTTAAATCATATTTTTGGTGGTCTTTGAGCGTTCCATCTTTAGACTTTCAATTGGATGGATGGTTTAAAAAGTTGGAGTGTGGAGTGGATTGAAGCCTGTCCATTAAAGTATGAAGATTGGCTATCTTAATATATCTGAGCACTTATTGCAATATATGTGTAAAGATGATAATCTGGAACAACTGATGATTGCTGGTTTAGCATAAAATACGTGTGAAAGTTTGTGCTCATATACCCTATATTATAAATAAATAAAAAAACTAAGCGGGCAGCTTAAATATAAAGCTTCAACCAAAACTAATATTTTTCACTGCAAGTGGCTATTATTTTCAAAATGTAAATACCTAAAATAAATTATTATTATTATTATTGTTGTTGTTGTTGTTGTTCTTGTTATTATTATTATTATTTGTATATTATAAAGAAATTCTAATAATATAATAAGATTCAATATGTGAATATTAGCTCTATAATTTTCCTTCTTTTCTTTAAATATGTAAACCTATGAATAACGTATTGGAAAATATCTCAAAAAAGACAAAAGAAATATTACAATGCTATTAGTGGCGTAAATAGAAGGCACGAAACCTCATTTATGCAAAGAGTTCCTGAGGTATATGATATTTCAATAACAAAAAAATATTTACAATAAATCAATAAATATAACTGTTTAGAATAAGTAACTGTTATTTATAATTATCCGAATAAAATAATTCGTAAATCAGCAGGAAGGCAATAAAAGATCTGGCCTATTTAATTTTGTAAAATACACATTCAAAGTACGCGATTTTTTAGAACTGTTAACAGCGGTAATAGTATTATTAACAATTTCTGTGTCCACCGCATGGGTCGAATGATCATTTAGCAAATTAAAAATTATAAAACCGCATGTTAGCTTAACAAACAGCATGATAGAAAAACGAATATGATTTTTTTGCTCTTTTAGTAATTGAACACCAACAAATCTAAAAATTGAATTTGAAGGCAATCCATAGGCGATTTTGCGTGTAGAAAAGTGAAGAGAGAACGTTTAATTTTGTTGAGTTTGTATTGCATAAGTCATCTATCCATATCAAACTATTATACATCGAGTAATTATTTTTGGAAGAATATTTTACTTGTGATTATTTTATTGTGATCTGTGTTAAAGGAATATAATGTACTTATATTAGTAGTAGTTATTCTAATCAATTATCATTTACATAAGCCATTATGGCAATTTTTGTTTAGTTACAAGAGCCCTATTGAGCATTCTTGCAGGAAAGATCTAATGACGTCTCTGAATACAATGTAAAGTTCCAAAAAATAATTATAGTATTCTGTAAAAACTAATGGTAAAAAACTAGTTGATTGAAATGAATAAATAAAAAAAAACATTGATAACTAACAAGCTAAATTTAATTAAACTTTCTTAAAACAAATAAATACTTTGATTTTTTTGTTTGTGAAAGTTTGGGTGTGGAGTTTTATTTTAACTATTTTTGTGACTGTTCAACTTTATTTATCTCAAGGAGATGAATTTCGTATTTATTTAAATACTGATAGTTGTTGAGAAAAATTCTAATTCGATTAATACAATTACTTTTCGATAATGTCTAATACTTCTGTGATGATCTATGTTAAAAACAAATATTTTTGGTAATGTGCATTTGTCATGGTCAGAATACTTTCTTTTAATTTACATAAGTGGGTATTTTTAGTCCATAGAAAAGAAATATAATAAATAGTAGTAAAAATAATATCTTGAAG
This sequence comes from Epiperipatus broadwayi, assembly GCA_028023455.1. Classification (NCBI taxonomy): domain Eukaryota; kingdom Metazoa; phylum Onychophora; class Udeonychophora; order Euonychophora; family Peripatidae; genus Epiperipatus; species Epiperipatus broadwayi. The sequence goes on along the minus strand of JAQFVV010012646.1, from coordinate 675,082 downwards.
TGGTAAGCACCCACCCCCTTCCCCATCCGAAGTGAATGTAGTTTAAAATAATTTCAATCTGTAATTTCTTAGTTAAACAATATTTTCTGCCAATATTAACTCAACTTGTCCATTCTGCCACAAAAAGAAATAAATTAACATATTCTCTTTAAGTGTTCATCACTTCAAATATATAGAACTCTCATTACATCTATCACTAAGTACTAATCAGCCTCTCTCATCACATTCATTAACAGCATAGGGAGCGAATTCTCCAGCATTAGAGCAACTATTTTTATTCAACTCACTCTGATTTCTTAGATGCCATTTCTGCTTCATCCCAACATCAAAAAACAGCAATCACATTACTACAACAAGATTAATAAACTTATGTTTGCACCTTTAGATATATGTGCAGATACATGGAGCTTAATAACCTTACTTATACTACTGTAATAACTGATCATTAAAATTAGAATATGATCTTTGCTTTCACATCTAATACTTTTCACTAACCATAATAGTTTCCTCATTTAAAAATTAATATATAATAAATCAAGCACCCAATTGAGTTTTAACCAATAAAAACAGTTTAAATCTAATAGCACATTTAAAATCCCAATTAATTCTCCATCATTTGTATATAATTCTTTTTGAATTTGATTTTAATAACAAATATTATGTGTTGTATATAGATATGCACTGTTAATCCTTTTAATAGCAATTCAAATATAGTGTGTGTATATGTAATAGGTACTGAATACCTGAATTAGTATAAAATATGTGACCACATTATGTTAAAAGTAAAATAAATACTTTATATTTTTTATTATTTTGTTGTTGGTGGTGTTTTTTCTCTTAACTCATTTATAAAAAAAAAAAATACAAGAAATAAATAGTACAACCCAAAAACAAGGTGTTTAAAGTATGAGTTAAGTTCAAAAAAGGCATTCAATAGACATTCAATTATCAGCTTAGAAAGATATCAGCTGTGGTCAAGTAGCAAATGACTTCCAAAAAGGCTTAGATTTTTTTTTTTAATAAGCTCTTAGCCAACACAGTTAATAATCCAATTCATAGTAAAAGAAATGAAAATTGGAAACTAACAAATATGACCAAATAATTTCTTTATCTTCATTATTTCTTCAGAGATACTGGAAAAGATTTTGCTTGCAGTAGATTATTACGTTATAAAAAATATTAAACATTTTTATTGTTGGTTATATTTTTAGACAATTTATCAGTGATTGACTTTATTAGAGCTTTCAGTCTGGATCATATTAATGTTTTAATCTTCTTAATTTTGTGAAGTTCAAAATGTTTTTTCCCACTAAATCTAATCAAAAAAATATACATTCTCCTTTTTTCTTTCTAAAAACTTTATTTTTTCCAGCACCATATATATATATAGTTGTTTAAACACCCAACATTTCAACCACTTTATTTGTCGTCATTTTCAAAGATCTACAAAAATCCATCTTTATAATTATCAATACAATTAAAAAAATATAAAAATGCATCTATTCTTATCATAAAAAAACAATAGTATTTTCTTTTCATTTATCAATACATCTTTTTTTATCTACTATACCCTACACTTACCTACTTCTTTACTCCCCAAACTTTTTTTTTACCTATACATCTCTTTCTAAACAAACCACAAATATTTTTTCCTTTCCTTCTTATATCTCCTGAAATAATTACTTTAAAAACAATACCTTTACCTTCAAATTTATTTTTTACTTAAAATATATCATTTACATAATTTATTCTATTCACAATAGGTTTATTTCTTTTTGTATATAAATTCTCCTTTACCATTTTCTCTAAATATAATCTTACCTTTTCCAACACTCTTATCTTAAATTTTATATGTCCAAATCCCTTACTGTATATATTCACATTTGAATTTTTATCACTTAAATGTTGTTTCAACCTTGTCTCTAATTTATTCTTTGTTGTACCTATATATGACACATTCCTATTATCTTTTTTATAATCTAAATACTCAATTCTATAAATACCATTCATAATTTCAACATTCCTATTTTTTAAACTTATTGTTTGAATTATTTCCATCATCTAATATGAGTACTGAATGTCATTAGAAAAATTTAACTTTATTTAAATATTCCAAGTACATTCAACTGTTAGTAATAGCACATCAAACAGGTTAGTACATACACTAACCTGTTTGATGACGTATTACTAATAGTTGAATACTAATCTATTTGATGTGCTATTATTAACAGTTGAATGTATTTGGAATATTTAAATAAAGTTAATTTTTTCTGGACATTCAGTACTTATGTTAGACAACGAAAACACCATCATCACAAACCTTCAGGAAATTCATATTCCTTTATCACATTACCTAAATTAAACTTCCTTTTATATGCTAGTTTCAACAATAAATTACATTCCTTTCCATATTTCCTATTTATATCCTTCATAATCTTTTTAATCTTAAAAAAAGTCTTTTTGATACCTTAGAACTACTATATATAAATTCATTTTTCCCCCAATTTAATTTTTATTATACATTTGATATACACACGTTTATTCCTGTGATGGTCAGGCTACCTTACACAGCGTTTCAAACATTTTCTAGTGGTGAGTCCTCAAAATGTCCAGTGTTTTAATGCCTTACCATTTGGATGAATATCATAATGCCCTTGCAGATGAAGGTTTTTATCTTACTTTTTATCCAATTTTTTTTTTTTTCAATATTTTTCTTTCTACATAATTCATTAATACTTTTAATTGGATAATGATTTTTCATGGCCTCTTCTCTTACCTTATCCACTTCTTCCTTAAATAATATTTCTTTTGAACATAAATTAATTCCCCCTAATTATCCTATTATTAACTATATTTATCTTATGTATTTATCTTATGCTTAATTTAAGTAATGTGGTAAAGGAAATAAGAAATAGGAATGTTGAAAGTATGAACAGTATTTATAGAAATGAATGTTTAGATTGTAAAAAAGATAATATGAATGTGTCATATATAGTTACAACAAAGAATAAATTAAGGACAAGGTTGAAACAACATGTAAGTGATAAAAATTCAAATGTTAACATACACAGTAAGGAATTTGGACATATAAATTTTAAGATAAGAATGTTGGAAAAAGTAAGATTATATATAGAGAAAGAATGGTAATGGAGAATAAACCTATTCTGAATAGAATAAATTATGTAAATGATATATTTTAAATAAAGAAAAAATTTGATATTAAGATATTTTTAAAGTAATTATTTGTGGTTTTTTAAAAAGAGATGTATAGGTAAAAAAAAAAAAGTTTGGGGAGTAAAGAAGCAGATAAGTGTAGTGTGTATATAATGTAGTACAGGGGTGGCCAACTTTGGTGCTCATAAGAAGTGTGTTGCGATCGACTTGTTGTCATAGGCGTAGCCTAAGTGGAGGGAGATGTGAAATACATACTATTTTTATATATCTACCTAGTAAAAAATAATTATTTAACGGGCCAAAAAACTCATGTCTGGGGAAATTAAAGCAACAATATTTATTAATTCATTTTAATAATATTTATTAAACAATATTTATTAATTCAAATTAGCTACATTAAATCAAGATTAAAAAATATTATTTTCAATAATGATACAGCTTAGTGGACTTCACCTATCAAGAATTGAAAAAAAATTAGAACAAAAACAAAAATAACAAAAAAACTTGAAAATCTTGACTTAATTTGTTTCACCTGTTATCCGACAGATCTTGCTAGATTGGCCTCGCGATCGACCAAAAATGATTTTGCGATCGACCGGTGGATCACGATCGACTTGTTGGACACCCCTGATGTAGTGTATGTAAAAAAAGATGTATTGATAAAAAAAAGGAAAATGTTGTTTTTTTATGATAGGGATAGATGCATTTTTATATTTTTATTTTTAATTGTATTGATCATTATAAAGATGTAAACATGTATTTTTGTAGAGCCTTGAAAATTACTACAAATAAAGTGATCGAAACGTTGGATGTTTAAACAAGTAAATATATATATGGTAATGGAAAAAATAAAGTTTTCGGAAAGAAACGAGGAGCATATATTTTTTTAATTGGATTTAATGAAAAAGAACATATTTTATAAGTCATATATATATATATTTGAAAAAAAAATAAAGGTATGTGCTGCTGTTAAAAAAGGATGTAACGGCAGTGATAATAAGTAAAAATAAAACCTGAACATAAATAACAATGTAATCCAACTTTTATCATTAAAGCTATTTTATAAATATAACTGTTATAAAGAAATCACTCGTTTCAAATAACTAAAATGAAAAATTTTAAAAATGAAACACTATTAGCAATCATTATGAACAATAATTCATCATTATATTTACTCTATATATCTTCCATAAACTTGAGTAATAATTAGTCAGACATAGATGCTCAGCTTACAACTGATTTTTTTTAAGAAGTCATTTTCAAAAAACATGTTGGTGCTGGTTTAATACAAGAAAACAATAAATATTCTACAAGAAAGTAAAAAATAAAATGTGAATTTGTAAGTGTTTAACACTAAGAATAAAACTGATGCTAGAGGGTAACTGAAGGTTTCTCCAACAATGTGAGTTTCTTCAATTGATGTGGTCATCTCAAAAATGTTTAAAAAAATAATAAAAGAGAAAAGCAATTTATAAGATTTGCTTACAATCTCAATTAAGTTGAATTTAAATAAATAATATTAAGAAAATAATATAGTGGAATATAAAAAAATACAAATTAAATGATGCATCAAATAAAAATGGATTGTTAAGATGGTAATAAACATCATTTAAATAATTATATCATACACTAATTTGATGAACATATCATATATGAAAATTGACAAGGATAAAATGTTATTTCCAATTTATTTAAAATATCTTTTAGATCTAGAAATACTAAGTTAAAATGGGTTTAAGAATAAAATAATGAATTCCCATATAAAGATGGCAAATTAGAAAAGAACAAAAAAAGAACCACTAATGTAAAATTCTGGCAGTATTTTGAGGGACAGATATATCATGAGTACAATGAGGATTTTAGGTTACATGGTGTTGAATAGAATGGAACTAATCAAATGTAAAGTATCTAATCAATAAAGTAACCTTTTTACCTAGGAAACATGATAAAGTTAATTAAACTTAACATTGAGAATATATCTGAATCAAAAATGGAAAGCCTCTACAAATTAATTATTCATAAGAATAATGGTATAATTACACTTTAGAAGATTCTTCATCTCAAAATTTCTGGATTTGAATTACTTTATGATAGAATGCAATCTCAATGTGGTATGACTGTTTTTGCTTCAAACCATTCATATAACTTCAATTGAAGATAGTCTCAAATGATACTGCAATCATCATTTGGATAAATTTTCTTTTTTCAATATTTCTACATTTATATATATATATATATATATATATATATATATATATATATATATATATATATAATACAAATAAAGTCCATTAATTAAAAACTATTGTAATAGCAATAAAAATAATAAATATGACAGTAATTAACTATTATTTACAGTCTCTCAATCTCTAGAAGTACTTTTGGTTAATTCCTTGAAAATGGTTAAGGAATTAACTCTCCTCAAGGAATTAACTGAAAGTATTTCTGCAGATTGAAGAACTGTAAATTGAAAGACTGTAAATAATAGATAATTACCATTTATTGTTTTATATATATATAAGATTTCAATTCTCATAGTAACCTTTGGAAATAGGTAAATGAGAATCAAATAGCTTTTCAACTTTTAGAATGGATAAATTACACATCATATATTTATTTATGATACCAAGCATGGAAAAATTGCATTCTAGCACATAGAAAACAAAGATAATCCTGATTTATATTTTATTTTGACAAACCACACTATTGAATCATTTTATCCATAGGCAACATAAATCAAATTTAATCACTCTTGGAACTGACATTTCTGAAATTGAAAATTATCCTGTTCTGAGACAGAATTTCAAAAAAGCTAATTTGAAGTCAATAAATAATATTTTGAATGTAATATTAATGGATCTCCCCAATTGCTCTTTTTGCTTAGAACAAGATTTACAAACAATTTTCAAAAAGACCATTCTTCATAAGATATCAAAAACAATTTATTTCCAGATATGAAAAAGCATGTAATGCTGTTTATAGCCATTTTTTATCTACCAAAGATCCAGAAATCATTGAAAGAAATCAAGAAAACAATGGAAAGACTCTGGAAAACATAACATTACAAAATCTAGTGTTTATAAAAGCATCTCTAAAAAAACTATTACTGACATTACTAGTCATATATATTAGATATATATACCTGATTTTGATAGAAAAAAATTGAGCAGAACTTAATGTTTCTCAAATGTCAATTGAATAAAATAAACAGATATTGGTGAACTTGAATTTGCTCTTGCTCATCTCAATCAGGAAAGGCCCAAGGAATAAATAGTATACCTTCAGAGTTTCTAAAAAATTAGAACTTAAAAAACTAAGCAGAATTGAAAAAATTATTTAATAATACTATTTATACAGAAACCATTCCAAAAATGTGGCATTGAAGTAAATTATAGCTGCTATAAAATCAAATAAATCTAACAATCATCCAAAAAAAATATCCCCCAATTCCATCACTATTACAATGTAAATTTATTTTGAAAAAAAATTGTATTATCAATAATTTTACCAATAGTTGGGAGTTTTTTACATATAGAGTAGACTGGGTTTAAGCCAGGAAAAAGCTGTCTTAATAAAATTTTATCTTTTAAAATGCAGATTGAAAGAGGCTTTTAGAACAAATCAAAATTTTATATGATCTTTTTGATCTAACTTCAGCTAGCTTATGATTATTTGAAAAAACAACATTTTTCTAAAAGTTTTTTAAAATCTTAAATGCAAAAAAATTATTAATTTACTTGACAAAATGCTCTTCAGTAGAAAAGTTCAAATAATACTAAATGATAATCATAGCTAATATAAAATTTTACAAAAGGGTTGATCATTGGTTCATTACTCATATATATTTTATTTAATATATTCTTCAATGATATTCCAGAAATACAATACAAAAAATTCAATAATGCTGATGACATTGCTTTGACTTCACAAAAAAAATATATTTCCAGAAACCGAAATATTTCTCAATAACGATATAAAAAATTGGAAATCTTCTTTAAAAACATAATCCAATGGAGAAATCATGTTCAACATACCATTTAAACAATAAATAAGCATGTCAAAATCTGAATATGATCTTCTGCAATAATAAATTGAAACATAATCCTATCCCATGCTATTCAAAAATAATCTTGGGCTATAGCCTAACTTATTTTCCTCATTTATCTAAAGTTATATCTACAATAATTTTTCAGAATAACCTCTTTGGAATAGTGAATTGGTATTACTTAGAATTGTGATGCAAAAAAGTTTACAGGTAGCATCTTCAGAATTAGCATATTCTGCTGATGAAAGCTGTGCTCCAGTTTGGAGAAAAAGTTCCCATTCAAAATTTCTGGATACTTAATAAAATATTACCAAGAAAAATATTATTTGAATACTTAGTTCTATTTCTTTGCAATAGTTTCTTGTTCTTATACATATTCCTGCAATTATCAGATGAGAATTTGCTTCACAAAAAAATGTATAAAAAGCTGTTAAGTAGTAATTCAAGATATAGTTTCATCATCTAAAATTTATTTCAAATCAAGATCCCCTTTCTAGATGTTCAACCAATAATCTACAATTAAAAAATTATGGCATAAAAATGAAATCTTAAGTGGTTGCAAACATATTTCTTTTTCAATATCCTATAGTACAACCAATTGGATTGATTTTTCTAGGCATAAATGGAGTCTCATCAATGTACTTAGGACAACCCATTGTCACTGTGCTCATTTACTTCATAAATAGAATTTAACAGTCACTGAATAATTTATATATAGTCAAATACAAATTATGAACATAGTTAATGATTGCCAAATCTATGGCTCTAGTGGCAGAATTAAATGACGTAACCAAGTTATTAGTGAATCTATTTTTAGTTGATATCTCTACCGGTTCCTTTATGCTATTTTGTTAACAGCTAAGATGTTTTAAAAAAATCTGTTTGCTAAACAAATAATAAGTTTTAAAAAGTAATTTCATCATTGACATTACAGAATAACATTTTCATTGATGATGATAATTTTTTTTTAATTTTAATTTTTTTTTAAAAAAAAAAAAAAATTTAAAAAATTTAAAAAAAACCAAAAAAAAAAATGTGGGGTGGGATTTTAAATAAAAAAAAAAATAAAAAAAAAAAAAAAAATAAAAAAAAAAAAAAATAAAAAAAAAAAAATTAAATTAAATAAAATAAAAAAAAAAAAATAAAATACAAAACATATAAAATTTTTTTTATTTATTAAAAATATTTAAATTAAAAAAATTATTAAAATTTACAAATAAAATATTTTTTAAAAATTTTAAAGGTTTTTAAATTTTTGAAAGGGAGATTTAAAAATAAAAAAAAAAAAAAAAATATTAAAATGATAATAATAATAATAATAATAATAATAATAATAATAATAATAATAATAATAATAATAATAATAATTTAAACATAAAATTAATTAAACTTAGACCAATAAGCAAAATAGATGAATTTATAAATATAAACAGAATCAATCTAACATTAAGGGTGAATAGGTTGGCTTCATAAAGAAATGTATTAAATATTTTAAATAAACTTACTTTATTATAAGTGCAGATTTTTAGAAAGTTATTTGCAATAATCACATTTTAATAACTAAATAAATAATTAGTAATTATTCTTTATTAAGTTAAAAATTATTACATTTTATTTAATCTTACATATAGACCTTAAATTTAATAAGCTTCAAATGTAGCTATTCTTTATAAATATTTCCATAATCGCCACCTTTTTTTTCTTTTATTGCAGTACCTGAGTAAAATAAATACAAAATAACATATATGAATACATTTTGTTTGCTTGGTCTAATTCAAGAGACTTGACTGGTTGAAATGCATCTTAGGAATCATTTAGCATGCGATTATATATAAAGTTTAAAATAAAACTGTTAATTAAAATTAATTATTTTATGTAAATGTTTGAATCAACATATTTATACAAAAACAAAACTAAAAGTAAAACACTTTTTAATATAAAGAATAAATTAAATACAGCTGATAATTATTATATAACAACTTTTGTATACAGATAAATTAAAAAGCTTTGACAGAATAGTTTTTCAAGGATATCGCTAAAATGCTTTCTATATGTAAATATTTACATATTTGAGTATTTGTTTATTCAATATTATCTGCATTTTTAAACTTTATCTAACCATAGCAATATGATAATTTTTCCAAGTTTCTTTTTTTTTTATATATCCTATGAAGTTTCTTTCTAGTCTCTTACAAAACTGTAAGGTTCTTGTGAGATCCAGTTAAACATTTCAGTGATTAATTCATTGATATTTCTTCTAATAACATGCCATGTTCAAATATATTTCAACCTCTTGGATCCACCAGTTTTGTTAATGAAGCCTGTTTTTCTCTTATCTATATATTTTACTTTTTAATCCCTCATATGTCACTCCTAACATAAATCTCTCTCTTTAAACTTATATATATATATATAACTAGTCCCTCATAAATGATTACAGCCATTGCAATTCTAAAAAAAAACCTGATGAAGAAAGTTACAAATCAAAAATTTAAAGGTAACTTTTATATAAATTATTTTTGAAACTTAAAAAAAGATAAAAATAAAGAACATTAAATTGTTCATAAATAACCCATTGTAAGATAAAGCTTCAGCAGCAGCACTTCATAAAGGAATAATAAAAATGAAGACATTTTCTAACAGATGTGACAATTGCTAGATTGTTAAATTTGACAATTAACCATCTTTATTATCTAAGAATAGCTGATTGCCCATTTACCAATTAACTCTGGATGGTTGTCTAAATTGGCAATGCCCATTTGCCTAAAAAATCAAATCCTAAGTCTGAATGGAACCTGGAAAAAATGTTAATGTTGATCTAATCCTTAATTCCCAATGTTATGGGCATGATATGAATATGCTAACATGTATGGTCATTAAGCTCACAAATATGACATAATGGTTCTTTAGTTTATTTATTTTTATAGGAATAATAATATTATTCAATTTATACGTTTGTATATAATTTTGTAGAGTCAGCACATACTATGTAAACTATATATATATACATATACATAAAAGCTGACTACAAATCATATCATTTCAAACTATTATCAATCCACAGCAGAATGAAAATCTCTATGTTTAATCCTGTTTCATTTTATAGCTTCTCCACATCACATTGGCAAACTTTCTTATTTCATTCAACTATCTCATATAAGGTTTCTGTCTAGATCTTTTACAATTCCTTGAGATCCAATTTAAGACTTCAACTGTTCATCTATTATTTTCTTTTACAGCAAAATGTCTAGTTCCATTTCACTTTTTTAATTCTTTCAATAATGACAATGTTACTTCTTTGTTCTGTCACCAACTTCTTGTTACTTCCAACATATATCTCTCACTATATAAATTTATTAATCTAACTTATTATTATTATAAGAAATAGAATTTGTTTTCTACTCCTTAAACAAAACTTAAAAGATCACGTGATTAATGTTTTGTTTTGTTTTTTAAAAATCTTGAAAAGATTAAAAAATTTCAAATGATCAAATAAAAGCAGCCATCTTCGTTTTAGAGAAGAGAATGATATAAAAGCATTATAAGCCAACTGCTGCTTCTTAACTAATTTCATTTTATTGTCCAATAGGATTATATAATTTAGTTAAAAGTATTTCATAAAATTAATTATCTTTTTTTTTTTTTTTTTAAGTGTCATAGCATCGGCCGGGACGCGAACCCGCAACCCGGGCAACTGCCTGCAAGTGCAAGGCAGTCGCACTGACCTCTCGACCACCAATAGACATTTATAATTTTAAAAGCTTAAATTTATTAGCAATGTAACTATGCAAAAAAAAAAAAAAATTAACACACTATACTATATACATACTTAATAATAATAGAATATATAATAATTTCAACATTATGATCGGCATTTATTATTTCTAGCTTACTTTATTTTTATTATTAACTTTAAACAAGAATCATTACAACTATAAAAAAAAAAAAAAAATAAAAAATTAAAAGAGGCTTATTGTTGTTTATATTCACTCTGTAAAATTACAACTAAGAACTCTCAGTCTGCTAAAACATGTTATCATGAGCAACTTTCATCAGTGAGGGCTTTGCATAGCTCCCATTTGAGATATAAAAAAATTAAGGATTAGAATTGTGCTTGTGACTAACAGACGAAAATGAACTTCACAAACAGATAAGTATCATTGTTACAGTTAGTGTAGTGAAATGAAGAATGACACAAAAGATCCACAATGAATGAGCATTATACAAATTTAATCGACTAAAGATCAATAAGATTTAAAAAAATAGAGAATAAAAAAAGAAGACAAAGAAGATATTAAAAAAGACTTCATCAGATGCAATCTGAGTTTGGAGAAGCCAATATCATATTCTACAAAAAAAAAGCAGAAGGTAATCCTAATACTGCTTGATGTTTACTCATAATAAGACCTCATATCAGTCATTCCAGTATCCATTAGCTATGGATAAAACCTGGAATTTTTTTCAGATTATATAATGAGTAAAAAAAATTTTCCGCTAAATGTCAGTCCTTATTAAAGTTTATGATGTCCTTCCAAAATATCATTAAGACACTACACAATATTTGAAAAATGGAAAACCATTACCAATGATGATCCAAATAATATTCAGCCTAATTGCAGCACAGTTAAAATAGCTGAATCTATTAGGATTTTAAAAAATTAATACTGCATATCTTACAAAGTGATAATTCAGTATAAAAAGATGGCAGTAATTAAGAATTTTAAAATTAAAAATGATAGGTATAATACAGATAAAAAAACTGCTGCAATACAAAAAGAACAATTTATTAAATTATATTCTAGCTATGGATATAATCCTAGAAATATTAGGAATATATTATATGATAATAAAAATAATATTAGAGGGAATAAAATATTAATTAATATAAAATGGATTAAAATTGCATATATACCTAAAATTTATGATATATTAACTAAAAATAAAAATTATATGGATAAAAATATAAAAATAGGATGGTCTAATAGTAAAAATCTAGATATATTAATAGGAAATTATAAAATTAAAGATATAAAATATATAAAGGGAACAGTATATAAAATTACTTGCGAGATATGTGAAATGGTTTACTATGGACAAACATCAAAACAATTAGAACAAAGGGCAAAAGAACATAATAGTGATATTGAAAGGAGATATGATAGATCTGCATTATATGTTCATTATTTAAAATTTGGACATAAAATAGATTGTATTAAAAACATAAGTCCATTAAATTATATAAATAATTTAGCTTGTGCTTTACGCAAAAAAGTGAAGCTTGTCTCAATCTTCTTAAAAGTTATATGGCTAAGTGCTTTCAGATCATAGCCTACTTTTAACTGAAGTTTAGCTGTGGTTTATGTAAAATTTATGCAAATTTTATACCGACCATTATCTGGCGATTGCAAAACACGATTCCGATTTATTGCACAATTGTCATTTGCAATAAAGCACACCTCTTTAATTTTTCATTTCATATCATTAAATTCAGTGCATAGTGCCCTTGCCATAGTGGGTTCTATGCCCCCAAGAATCTTTGCTAACATTAAGTTACATAAACCTAATGCACCATTAATATTGATGATAGACTTCGGCGGAGCACATTACATCAATACCGCAAAAATGATAAATCAATGGCTCCTCGAAAGAATAAGTTTTGGCACACATGCTATTAACTCATTGTTTGAATTCATTAATAAAATTAAACAAGCCAGAATCAAACCTGAATTTAGTATGGCATCACTGGATGTAACAGAGCTATACGGGTCAATTAACCATAAAATCTCGATCGACATTATTATAGCTGAACTCACAAATAATAATTGCCCACAAGAGCAGCTGAATTTTCATAGTAGAATTTTTGAAATGGATGGATCAAAATAGTGGCCACATTTAATGGGAATGGTTTAAAATGAACGACGGATGGCCAATGGCCCTCCCAATAAGTGGGATAATATCTAGTATCTTCCACAATCATTTTGAAAGGCAAATACTGACTAAGTACTACACAATTGAATCAAACTTTATATATACGTGCTATGTCAATGATGTATTCATAGTTGCACCAGAACAAATAATAATAGATATTCAAAAAGAGCTACAAACATAAACCTCTTAAACAATTAACTGCATACATGAAAACCTCCAGCACAATGTTAATTATCTAGATATTCAAGTTCATAGAGATCCACACCAACTTACATATGCTATGACAGTTAAGCCACTAGAAATTTGAGGATTTATACATCAAAACTCGAACTTACCCAACTCACATAAATTGGCTGGACTCACTTCCTTCCTGCACAGAAATCACAGACTATGTAAATTTGAAGCTGACCGAAAAATAAACCTCATAAATTATATTAAAGATCTAGAAAATGTTGGATTTTCACACAACGTTATCTATAAAAAGATCAGGCAATTTCAAATTAAATTACAAACTGACACGGTCAAAAACAATAAGCCCAGAATAATGCTACCATACATACCATCAATTGCTAGGAAATATAAAATATTTGCTGAGTCCTTTGAACTAGGATTCCACACCCCACCATCAACAAACAGAATGATAAAAAATACCAAAGACAAAATACCTTCTGATCAAATAGCTCAAGCAGTTTATAAAATTTCATGCCCAACCAATGGATGTAGAGCAGCATATTATGGGGAAACCCATGCCAACATTACAACAAGAACATCTCAACATCATTATTTATACAGGAGAGCTATAAATAACTATGAAAATAGATCCATATTCTTCAAGCACCAAAAAACAACAGGCCAAGTGTTTGAACCCACTATGGCAAGGGCACTATGCACTGAACATAATGATATCAAATGAAAAATTAAAGAGGTGTGCTTTATTGCAAATGACAATTGTGCAATAAACCAGAAAGAATCGTGCTTTGCAATCTCCAGAAAATGGTCGATATAAAATTTGCATAAATTTTACATAAACAACAGCTAAACTTCAGTTAAAAGTAGGCTATGATTATGGAGACTCAAGGTCTCTGAAAGCGCTTAGCCATATAACTTGTAAGAAGATTGAGACAAGCTTCACTTTTTTGCGTAAAGTGCAAGCTAAATTACTTACTACTCAAATGTGAAGTAGAAAACTAGTATTTTATTTAAATTATATAAAGGAAATAAATAGAAGGAAAATATATGAAACAAATTATATAAAATATAATATAAATATATGTATGAACATTTACAAAAAGTCAAGATTTAATGAATGATTGGGTAATGGAGAAAGAATGGAAAGTAATATAAAGGGTGATATATAAATAAATTGATAGGAATAATGAATTATAGGAAATGTCGATAGATGTTGCTATGTATGTAATATACATGTTGGTATTAGTAAGAGATATTGAAAAGGGTAAAAAATTTAGTATTACCGAAAAAGGCTTTTATATATATATAATTATTATGTGATGTATTTATAAGTTGTTGTTATAATATAATAAAGATTTATATTATATTTTATTGAAAACGAACTATATGATTTACTGTTTGAAAGTTTATGTGATATTCATGCATGGCAGACTGAACATTTAACTGTTCCATTTAGTTAATCAAACCTGAGATATCATTATTCAATTGAGAATCAATACAGAAAGAACTTTTCAGATCTCAGTCAGCCACTCTATTACTGCACTTAACCTATAAGATAAAAAATAATATGATGGTTCACCTCTCAGAAAGTCATGTGATGTTTGAGCATCAAAAGTGAGACAGTTATAATCCATAAAACTTTTAGCTCTTCAGTTTTGTTGCTCAATCACTGCATTAAATTATGCAGGGTTGAAAATCCATTAAACCCAAGTCGTTAACAGATCTGTTGTGAGTTAAGCTGATGTCATCCTAAGTTTATGTATATATATCGCACACACACATGCATATACACATATTCATTTACATTAACTCTTAATGCACTAGATTTTAAACTAACACACCTTTTATATATTTATGCAAATAAGCTTATTATTTTGTTGTAGACTGAAAATTAAAATGTTGATGAGAAACTAAAAATAATTTATTCAACTTTTTTTCCTTTGTGTGCATATAAAAAAAAAGTTCTGTTGTTGAGCTGAATGCTCAGAATATGAAGTTAATTGTTGCTTAGTAACAGCTCACTATTATGACAGCCTGCAGCAAGGCATCTGCAAAAAAGATGGAGTTTCAATACTGTGATTGGAGGGAAAAGATAAATTAAAATAAAAATTACAATAACTGCAAATATTAAAAAAAAAAAAAGCATAATAAATAAATTCTGGAAGAACTGGATATTCTAACTTATTTACACTAAAGTAAATCTATTAAAAAACAAACTTTAAATATTTTTTTATCTCTTTTACATTTAAAAAAAAAAAATTAAAGTTAGATGATAATAACATATTTTTCATAAAGTTAACAGAATGAAGAATTCTGTCAACTTTAAGAAAAAGATATTTAAATATAAAGAAAGTGTACTGGAAAATGTAACAAATCTCAATAGAAGCACATATATATGAGCTTATCAGTATGAAGATAGATTGCTAAACATAAAGGCTACAAATAAACAATAAAAGCTTTAATCTGGGTTCTAAAAAATGAAAAGTAACTTGAGAAACATTCTAGCATAAAATAAAAAGGTAAAAAAAAATTTACAAAATTCCATGGAGAAAATAATATTAGGATTCTTACATGAGTCATGAAAAAACTATAACATATTGGAATTATATATGATTTTAAAAACATCTACAGAAACATTAAATCATTCCTTATATCATGCTAAGTTATTTGAAAGATATCAGAAGAGAATACTAAGATCATTACTTAATAATGGTGTACAGAAATTTAATAATAATTGAATTCGGGAATTGAAGGTATCATAAAAGATGTAAAATATCATTTTGTATTTCTTAAATCAACAATCATAACATTATCATCTTAAAATATAATATTACTATTTCAGTACATTAGCACCATGATTGAAATCTGATTTATTAAAAATATATTCAAAGAATTTGGAGATATATAGAGTCAAAACAAAACAATAATAGATCACAGAAATAACAAAATAAAGTCATCTATATCATGACATTTTCAATATAAGGTGTCAAAGTAAAAAGAAGATAGGCTGAGTGATGGGAATTTCTTGGACAATGTCAAATAAAAAATCTTTAGCTAATTAAAAGACTGCATTTTAAACATTAGCTATTTCTTATAGCATCACTGTGTTTGCATCATAGCATTGGTGCCAGAAATTTCTATGTTTAAATTGGCAAACTATCTCTAAATGTTCTGTTTGTAAAATTTATAACATTGTTTTGATAAGTACTAAAAGATTCCAATTGGATATTATCAAACAGTAATTTATTTCCTTAAAAAATTTGTAGAGCATTTTTTAGTGTAAGTTTTTCATGATATCCATCAGTTCTGAATAAGCACTTATTTCCAAACATAATTAGTTTTATCAGGTTATCATTCTAGCATTAACAATTCTGTAACTTTTGATTATTTTTAAATTCAGAATATCCCATGTTTCAATAATATGACATGCTTGAAAATCTAAATTAGTAATTTTAGTCTTTAGTTAACCAAAATGGTATGTGGCAATGTTTTAAAATATCTGATTGTACACAGCAATTTATTTTTATTGTGTGGTTTTCTAGATGGTGATATTGAGAGGAGGCATTACTAATATTAGTAAAAAATTTGAGGTATTTACAATTTAGATAAAAAGAGGACTTGAATGTTTTGGTAGATCAAAAAATTTAATGTACTTCTGTCTCATTTAATAAACGAATGGATATATCATTTTATCATAGTGATATAATTATTTCAACTAGTTTAATTAAGAGTTAATATAGAATTATTATCAAAATAGCATAAAAGCAATAAAAAAATTCATTTAAAAATTCTACATAAGATTATAAAAATATGATGGAAAAGATCTTAAATCCAATCAGTTATTGAACATTATGGTGTAAAATCTACTACCGTAAAAGGAAATCTTTATTGGATTGGTTATGTAAAATGAATAAACAATAATAATCTCCCTAAAAAATGTTTTATAGTGAACTTAAGCATAGTAGAAGAGGCAGTCTTTTTTATATTATTCCAGAAACATTCTAATAATTATAAGGCCAATTGCTTTCATTAAAAATTATGTTTAATTATAGAAGACATTGGATACTATTCACCAGGCAAGCAAATTCCTTGGTGCTGAGAGTTTAAAACTTTTTTTCCCCAAAATTAACTAGATATCTTACTAATTGTCAAATGATTAGTTTGTTTGAATACTGGTTAAGTATCTAAATTCAAAATGCAGGTCATAATATGAGAATGTGTTGATTACAATACCATAATACTTTTTATATTTAAATGTAAATAATAAATGTAAGTAATAAATTATATATGTTTTAAAAACTATTATATTAACTAATATTTTAATTAGTGAAAAGCACAAGTATATACTTTTCTCATTTTTGTATATAAAAAAACAAAAACAAATATATTAATAATTCATTGCTGAATCTTCCATATATATAAAATATAGTATCATTTCTGTATGAGCACTTTTCTGTTTTTGTTATCAACATATTCAAATTTCTTTGATTTTGTTTAGTTTCTATTTATAACATTTCCAAAGTAAAAATAAGAGATTATTATTTAATATTTACCTAAATACAATTATATAAACTACAACTGTGATAAAATTAATAGCAATAATGGTAAAAAATTGCATATTTATAATGTAATTTTTAAATACAGATATACTTTATATTTACATATAATTATAGAGGATTTGAACTGAGACTTTCAAGCTCCCTTCAGCAATCCAATCTATCATATAACTGATACACATACCCACACATATGTGAAAGATATAAATGATCTCTAATATATGTATTTCATGCTGAACCAGCACTCATTAGATGGTCCATATATATATATAACCAACGCTCAATTTATATTAAGACAGCAAATCTTCAACCTTTAATGGACAAGCTTTAATCTATCCTACCCTTCAACTCTTCAGCCATCCATACCATTGAAAACCTGATGATGGAACACCCAAATCTCTTGATGCCAATATTATTATTATGCCCATGTATGTATGCATGTGTGTTATAGTACTTTATAGGGGTAATGAGAATATATATATAAATTAATGAATATATATATATATATATATATATATTCATTGCTTTAATTTATTCTATTTTATTTGTTTGATTTGTAGGATAAAGACATTGAAACATTCAAAATTTAATAAATAAAAACTGAATACATTAAAAAAAAAACATTGTTGCAGAAGCAGAAAAGTGAACATGTAGAAATCGAAGGATTTTATAGCTCAGGAGTTCATAAAAAGTTTGGGCACTAGAATTGCCAAAACCAGAATCAATCTGGGGACCAAACATTCTAGAGTCTGACACTTTACCACTGCATTAAACTACACAGAGCAACGTGCATACCATTCTACATATAAATCAATAATTTGCAGCAAGTATGAGAGAAATTATTAAATAAAGTATTAATACAAGTATTTATAGAGAAAGAGATAAAGAAGCTAATACAATTTGCCACTTTTTATCAATTTTATATATGTATGTATTAAGATATACACATATACATCTTTGCGAACATATTGGTAAATACAGAATACAAAATATTATCAAAAATCAATTTATTAATAATAAATTAATTCTCAAACTTCTTATACATATATTATTTTATGTAATCAAAGTGAAATAAAACAAAAAATATATAAAATCGATTAAATATTTTTTTATACATTCATAAAAAAAATATGAATTTCCAACTCAAAAATTCTTTTTACCTTTTTTTTAAAAACATTGACAAATCTGTGACTTATCTTTCAATTAAAGTAGTTTTTATGTCAACTACACAAACATATCATAAAGCTTCTTTATTTACTAGAAAATCGTAAACATATGTTTGATATATATGTGTGTATCAAAAAGACAATATCTCCAATTGGTATCCTAACTTTCAAAAATATTCTAGACATTTTAAATTAAAATGTACAAACCGTTCTGTAACATTAATAAACTTTGAAAATGGCTAGATTTAAATAACATTAATAAAAAATCAACAACATAAGTAAAATTTATATTGAAAGAAAGCAGTGTATGTATAAAAACATTTAAAAATAAAAATTGAATATACATAAATTTCTGTAAAATGATACAGAAAATATTTAATAATGACACAAGGAAATATAATTACAAAATAATGAAAGAATAATATAGAAAAAATAGCCACAGAGATATATGTTAATCTTTTAATATTGGAAAGTTATCATTACAGAAAAAAGATAGTATTCCTAAAATGAGAAATAACATCATGAAATGAATAGAATAATTCTAGAATATTTTTTTATAATAACAAAGAACAAAAAAAATAAAAAATAAAGTAGAATCTAAAATGATAGTAACAGTTTTTAAATGTCATTGTTATAAATGAAGAAATGAGATGAAGAATGGAAAAACTTTCAGAAATTATGAAGTCATTATATATACTTTTAAAATGATAAAAGAAATAGAAAACTTGTTGGTAAATCTATGCTTCAAATTTCCAAAAGATAATCAATGGAAGAATTCAATAATGACATTGATATTTAAAAACAAAAAGATATTCCAAAGTAATCATCTATCAGTTCTATATATATATAAATTATTATAAATTGTCAACAGAAGATACTGGACTCAAATCAAAGTTTTATAATACATATCCAAGTATATAAAAAAATTATAAAAAGCAGCCATAAATATTTAATAATTTTGCATTAGATGTTTAGATTAAGAAGAGACATTAGGGCCTATAACCACTTTTGCTGTGATTAAAGTTTTGGAATATTATAACATAGATACAAAATATTGTCAAAGTTTGAAAAATATCAAACTTCTATAATACTTATTAAACTATATGGTAACACAAAAATTAACAATTGGTAAGGATGTATGCCAGAGTAATTGCACCTTTTCAAAACTTTTAAATTTTGCAGATGGTATGATTGTTTCACAAATAATGCTCCAGAGTTTCAGAAAATGTTACAAGATCTATCTGAAAAAAGCAAGAAGGTAAAAATGGACAAAATATTAGTAAGACTAAAGTAATATTCAATAATTTTTCAAAAAGAATGAAAATGAAGATTAATAATAGTGAAGTCAAATAAATTAACTCTTTTTGGTCAAATTATTAATACGTATGAAAACATAATGGATGAAACAAATCATTAAATTAAATTTGGATGGAATGTGTTTTGTAGAAATAATTTATTAATAAAAGGAAACAGAGACTATGTTCTAGAAAAGTTAGGATTTTAGCAAATTAGTTCTAGCAGTGCTTAATTATGGCTTTCACATTTGAATAGTGGAAAACCACAACAATTCAGATTACACATAAAGTAGGAACAGATTTATGATTTCTATTAGGTTTAACAATAAAGAATTGAGAATGAAGTACATAGATAAGAGAATGTATCATTGATATCATTAAAATAATTAAGAGTTTGAAATGGACTTTGCTGTACATGTTGCTAGAGGAAATAATGATTATATAACTGGTTTTCAAAAAATTGTAAAAGACTTAGAAAGAAATCACATGCATGTACAATACTTTAGATAAATTATTAGAATAATGAGCTTAAAGAAAAGTTAGGATTAAATAAAAGGCAATTAATCTCAGAAAGACCTTTAATCTATAATATGAATCTCCATTATTTCATTCACAAGCTCACTCTTATAGAACTCTAAATTACTTCATAATAATAAAATTTGATAAATTAGTAGCCTGAATTCAAATTAACAGATTTTAGAAAACGTTTGGATTATTAGCAAGCCTAATTTAGATGTGAAATTTGCTTAGATAAATATGCTGCTAAATTAGTGGGTAATCCAACAGTATATGTTTGCATATGTATCTTAGTAAATATTTTAAGCAAATATACTTAAGATTATTAATCAGTAAGTTATGAGTATTATATTAATCACATTATTGAAATGAATATGCATTACTTCAATCATCTCTATCTCTTTCACAATGTAGTAAAATGATCATTAAAGACATTATAACCATTCAGTTTTTTCATGACACTGTGAATCTTGCCTCTGTGACTCATTGCTATTTTCTATTCATTACTTTTAATGTTACCACTCACTAATTCAGACAAGAAATTATGAATATAAAATCTGTTCAGTTTGGTAAGTGCTATTGTCATACCTCTCATAAAATAAATAACACATTACTTCCATCTCAACCACAATTGATATTTTCTTTGGGTTTTATTATTAACTCAAATTCTCATTACAATAACAGTAAGTGAGCCTGCTCAGTTTAGACAATAATACAATTCAAGAAAGTAACAACATTTCAATTTGTCAACTCAAAAAAAAAAGTGTTCATCACACTACTTGGAGATGATTCAATGTTATATCACATGACCTCTTAAGCTATTGACTATGCAATTATTATTGTCATTGCTATGAACTGCATCTATATGATATAATAGTTATGAACTTTATGATGCAATTCTGAACCTTGAGATGCTAGAATATATTGTATTCTACAAGGTGGCAAATAATGGTAAATTATTATTGATGATTAATATTGCTTTTTCATAAAAATATTAATGTCTGAGTTACTTTACTTGCCTTTAAGCAGACAACTTTATATACATACATATATTTTATATTATGATCTGCTTTAAATATTTCAACAACAAAATTTAATGATAAACATTATTTACTAAAGTTAATTCCTATAAAATTAGCACTTGAAAAGATTCAGTATATTTGAAAATACAGTAGAAGCATAGATTATCTTTCCAACTTTGATAATATATAACAAATTTATGTAATGATTTGAGCAATGAAGTTAGTCAAATTCAAACAGAAACGGTCCAATGTATCGGCATTTAATGTGAACGTTGTTATAATGTGTAAAATATCCAAATGATATTTCAAATCTTGTAATGCAGAGATAGAAATGTGACATGCATAACAGCAATTATAGAAATCATAGCGATTCAATCATTATAGTTACTATTGTAAAGATAACATATATATATATGACATATATTAAATTTATAAGTGAACTTTTTTTAAAACAAGAATTAGTAAATTACAGAACTATTTGCAGTTATTTTGAAGAAGGTAATATGAATCTGCTACTAGACTGTAAATTTAAATAAATAATTAATCATAAACATATTTTTACTTCACCAACATGCAAGTACAAACTAGAATAAAGAAAAAATATATATTTCTGTATGCAGAGAGGGGGCGTCTATGCAAGTGTATAAGTGCAAACATAAATCTGATGGATATAACATTAAGATAGCAGTAGTAATAAATAAACAAGCTAGTGATCTTATTTTAAGAACTTCTTAATATAATAAATTTAATAAAGATTAAATACTTGTCATGTTTATCAATTAAGCATGTAAAATCATGATAGGAATTATAATTTATTTCCAATTTCAAAGTTTTTTCACTTTCAATACTTGCTAATAATGAAAATATGCGAGTAAAATTACTTTAAGAATTTGAATTCAAATGGTCTCTTGTTTTTGCACAACACATGGATTGATTATCACACACTTTTTTTGTACAGAATAAACATTATAAAGAAAGTTGGATGCATTCTTATTCGAAACAATGGCATTTAGTACATTACTTTAAGTTAGAAATCAGAATACCAGAGATCATATTATGTGAGCACAGATTGCTGAATGGATCAAATATTAGCATGCTACAAGATTAAGATGATGAATTCATTAAAAAAAAAATCTTATTCCATATTCACAAAAAAATGTATACTTAATTTTTAGAAAAATATCTCCTATAATTATTAAATTTTAACAACTATTAAGCATGAAATTTGCTAATTTGGTTCTCCAGAAATGTGATATTATTGTAGCATTTAAGTCTCTTAAGGTGTAAATTATGAACATAAATAAATCCACTCATGGGATCACTAAAAAAAATCATAACTAGTTTTCTGACAGTAATTTTATTAATAGTAATTTAATTAAATATTCTATACTGTGGTAGATCTATTGTTTTCTCTGTTGACACTTTTTTTATTATCCTATATTCATCATCATCAACCATTATCAATCCACTGCAGGATGAAAGTCTTTCCAAGTTCAATCCATCTTCTCCAATCTTTAGCTTCTCTACTCCACATTACCCCTGCACACTTTCTTATTTCATCCATCATGTGGTCTCTTTCTGGGTCTTTTACAATCTATTGGAATCCAGTTTAAGATTTGAATTGTCCATCTATTATCATCTCCTCTAGCAATATGTCCAGCACAACTCCACTTCAATCTTTTAACTTTTTCAATGAGGTCAGTAACACCTGTTAGTTCTCTTACTATATTGTGTTTTCGATCTCTTCTTGTTACTCCCAACATACATATCTCCATACTTCTTTGAGTGGTCTGAAGTCTCTATTGCTCTTCTATTTAGTGTCCAAGTCTCAGATCCATAAGTAAGAACTGGTAAAACACATTTGTTGAAAACCTTCCTTTTCAAACACATAGGCATATTCCCTTTTAATATCAAGTTATTTGTACCAAAAGCACTCTAACCAAGTTTAATTCTATGATTAATTTCATCCATTATGTGTTTCCATCATATATTAGAATTCAATAAATTGGACTTGATATGATAGAAATATGTGTTTACAAATAAAAAAAACATTTAAAAAAAATTGTATTCAATCTTTGAAAATATTGAAAAATAATAAATAAACAGAGAACAAAGGACATAAAATGTCATTCAATGGCCTGCAAAATAACCATTTCTGAAAAATGAATGAAATCTTTTTTATTTCAAATTTATTTTTAAAATTCAAATAAATAAATGTTAATCTTGATAAATCTATTAAATTCTTCTTTAAAATATTAAAACTTCTTTATAATTTTTAGAATATCTCAGAAAAATCCTAACACAATGTTGGTATGACATATTGACAATTAGTTTCATAAGATGGGGTGATCAGATTGCCATTGTTTTCTTTGTTATCTTCTATTTTTAAAAATAAAACATACACATATAAAATAATAATAATGTATAATTTTGATTTTTAATAATTATTATACAATTATTGTGTAAAAATCTTTTCGAAGTAATCTCATAAATGCTTTCAAGATTGGAGAACAAAAAAGGAAAACCATCAATCAAGCAAGTGAAGGCAGGATTAAAATACTAGTACCTTGATATTATTTAATTATATTAACATCTTTAGATTTTTTAAATTAAAAAAATCAGTATTTAACCTCCAACTCTTCAGCCATCCATACCATTGAAAATCTGATAGAATTCCCAAATCCCATGCAGATGCCAATATTGTTGTCATACCCATGTTGATCTCAAGTCACTCTGACCCCTCACATATAGGATAGTATCCATTTACATAAATAAAAGAGGGATGGGCAGAATGCAGGCTTGATTTGGGAATTCTATCATCAGATTTTCAATGGATGGCTGAAGAGTTGGAGGTTGGAATGGGTTGAGGCCTGTCCATTAAAGTGTAAGATTTGCTATCTTAATATAAACTGAGCACTGATTATATATATATGTATGGGAAATGGTAGTCTGAACCAACTGATAAATGCTGGTTTAGCACAAAATCTGTGTAATGGTGATTATTTATCTTTTCTGCATGTGTGTGGTCATGTATCAGTAGTATGAGATAGGGATAGTGAAAGGGCTTGAAAGTCTGATTCAAATCCCCTATATTTTCAAGTACAGTAAAGAGAATACAAATTAAGCATAATTATCAGCATCAGTATAAAAATAGATATCTTTCTGCATCATATTCTTTATATTAAAAATTAGTAAATCTAACAAAATCAATACTAGTTATTAATCACATTAATTGCAGAAAATGAATTTACCTATTGCTAATAAATAAAATTATTGTAATTTTTAAGCAGCCAAGATTCGTGGTTATTACAGTCTACCCATTATTTCTTGTATAGTTAAGAATAATAATGAGGATTTTTTTTTTTTTAAGTGAAATTTTTCTCCCCTATATAAACTGACATTTCTGAAGATTAGAAAAAGCACGCTTTAATGAAGCGATGTTTATGAATTATATTACTAAGAAAAAAAAAGACTTCCCATGGAAGTGAGTAATGATCACAAGTTCACACTTAAAAGGTCAAATGTCTGAAAGTTTTAAATAAGTAAACATTACTGTATTTCTTTACGCAAAGGTCAAGCATAACGTAGATTAAAATTGTAACGCTTTTAATTGAAAGCTTGCATGTGTGTGAAAATTTTAAACTCAGCAAACTATCTGTTAAATATTTTTATTTTAAAAACTTTTAATTTGCTTTTCAATATTGAGGATAGATAATACGTAATTAAGTTATAGATCAACACATACAGTAGTTTAAGAAAGTTTTTTTTTTTAAAAAAAAAACATTTTAAATTAAAATAATGGCAAATTTTTTTTTTTAAAAAAACACCATTTTAAATTAGAATAATGGCAAATTATATATTAATCAAACAAAAATATCTGAAATCAAATAAATATTATTAATAAGGTAATGACAATAATTAGTATCTGTAAATATGATAAAAACATTTCATCTAAGTTTAACAATATGTTTTTTTTTTTTTTTAAATCATAAAATATAGAAACATTAGAGCAATATATATATATACTAACCGGGAAAAGAATAATATCAAATTTCCATGCTGATCCCCCAAAATTTCTGGGATTTCCGATTTATAAATCCCAAACGGCTATGTCAAAGGAACTCCAAGACTCCATAATTCAATCTACTGAAAAAATAACTAAAACTCTGGCAGGAGTATATCTATCCCTACAGAGAAAGGTTGCCCTGCTTAACATGAAGGTCATGTCTAGGATTTCTTACTACTTACCGATCATGTCAACTCCAAATTTCCTTCATAAAGAAAATAAATAAACTCTGTGCCAGGCTATTCAGGAGAAATAAGACAGTAGCTATTAGCATAAGTAGGATGCAACAGCATTGTAAATTTAATGGCATGTCTCTTCATGCCATTCCAGCTATCCCAACTCAAAAGACACACTCTCCTCCACAATCTAGAAATTAAATATGATTATACTCACATAATACAAACAATACAGCCCACAGATATACCACCTCCAAAGAAAAACAACTGGCTATTCACAACAGCACAAAATATACAGCAGCATATCAATATTACAACAGAATTCCTTGCCAACTAAATAAATATATGGGATGCTAAACATTCAAAGACCAAAATTGGGTATAACTAATAATAAAATAACAACACTTTGTCATTAAGATAAACCTTGATGCTATGCCAACATTATTGTTCCTATATAACAAACAGCATATCAGTCAAATTAATCCATTGTGCCCCAGATGCCAAAGAGAAGACGAGACATACCACCATATCATCAACTTGTGCAATGGACTAAGAAGAGTTAGATTTATGATCTTTCAGAACATTAAGGTGGATTTTTACATGATAATGTCTCTACAAGAATGTATTAAAACAAAACAATTCCCTATAATAAGACTTTCAATTTTTATCATTTATTCAATCTGGTATGTGAGGTGTAAGATAATGTATACCCAGCCTCACTCAGATCAAAACTCATGCTGCAATCAATGCAAAAGATAAAAACAAGAGATCAATTACTATCTTCAAAATTCATTTTTGAGGAGACTTGGAAGCTATTCCAGTTTCCTAAGAACTTAAGATAACAAAACTATCACAACAATCATCTCTATTGAACAGTATGGACTAATACCAATCTCTTTTAACAACTAATTGTATAACAGTTTTCTTCCATTATTATTGTTCTTTTATAAAATGTAACCTTTGTTTAGCCTAATAAAAATTTGTTTAAAGTAAAGTGAAAATATTTTGAAAAATAAATAATTTAGGGAATGTTTTAATTTTAATGACTGGAACAATAAAAATGATAATCCAATGTTTTCTATCAATTAAAAAAAAGTAAAGCCATCTTTAATTCTCCACAAGACAAAGCTCCCTACTCCAACAACCTTTCATGGAGGAATAGTGAAAGAAGATTCTACTTACTAGGTTCTCCATTTGTTGGATGATGAGGGTTTCAGCAAGTTTCTAGAGAATTGCTAGAAACCCATTTAATGACACATATCATATGATTAACTAAGTTGGCCATGAACTAATTACCTGAAAAAAATAACATTTCTAACTCTACTGTAAAGCTTTTCAAGCTTATTTAGCCAGATTTAAACTATTATTATTCTATGCTTGGAAACACTCAGAATTAAATATTTATACTCTACACTACACAATTACTTTCATGCGTCAATAATAAACTTAAAATATTAAGACTGCCATTTTATGTTTTTATCTATATTAATTTTTTTTATTTTTTTTTTTTAAAAAAACTCTTCTAATTTATTTTTAAAAACAATACAAATTCATTTTTAGACCTTTGATTATTTGGTTTGAATTAAAAACAATTATATTATTAGCTGAAGTATTTCATGTATAAACTCATATCTTACTGCATTGATAGAGAATGATGTATTTGTTATAGTGGTGTTTTCACTCCAACTGTTGAACAATATTTTGCTACTTTACATTCCATATTCTTAAACTAAAATCTTAAAGTTTTATCAGGTCTCAAGAGAATTATTGCACTACTACAAAATACCATAATCATTTTGTAACTCTTCTTTAAAAACTCAATTTTCCCGTATTCTCATATAAATTAATAATAACATTATCATATATAACCAATTTTGTTGCATCTTTTAATCTTGATCAGATTATTAATGACTATCAGTTTAACAAATGCTTGTTAAATATTTTATCCACACTATTTTTATCTCGGATATTATTTATTATTTAATAAAATCAATACTTCATTAATTATTACTTTATTAGTAAGTATTCCATTATTTTCTTTCTAAATATGGCCCATTAATTGTAATATATATATATATTATTGGCAAAGTATGAAAAACTGGCATTATATAGAAATCCTATGCATTCTATACAATGTGTGCCATTTTTAGGCAAAATATCAAATTTCATTTGTATTTTAATTTTTTACATACTTTCCTTAAACATTGTACCAGACATTATTAAAAAAAGGCTTTGGATGAAAAGATTCATGGGATAATATAAAAATACAGAATATAAGATAAGAGATGTTTTATATTTAATATGTATTGTAAAATACTAGAATGAAAGAAATTGGTTAAAAATAATGTTTGTTTGTTTTTTATTAAATAATAAATGTTTGGAGTTTCATTTTCTTAATCTCAAATATGGCATAATTATTTCTTACTACATAAGTCTTCTGGTGAAAGAGCATAATAATAACAAGTTAGCACATAATGATAGTAATAAAATATTGAATTTTATATATCAAACAAGTTAAGGAAGAAATAATGACATTTTAACATCATTATTTTGGAAGTGCCAAGAGTGAAGGATCTTAAAATCATATACATCTGCATAGAGAGTTTGGTACACTTATTAACAACATGTGTAAGCATATGAAATAGTGATGTTTAGATTGCTTTATACATATCCTGCCATATGATAATGGTGACTGTGGTTTTTGAAAAATCAAAGATCCCAAAATATATAGATGCTGAACTGAGTTCAGATCTATATGACTATATAAGTGAATGAGCTTGGGTTGGAAACATTTATGGTGTTTTTGTATTGGGCTTCTAGCTTTATAGTTAAACAAGTAGGTAAGAGGTGGCTTCTGGAAGATTGCATTAGATCTATTGATTACAAAGGCTTGCATGTATGGAGAGTTTGATACTCTTATTAATATAAAGAATTCTTGATAATTACTTTTCTATTCTTCATTAACTAACTGTAAGATGTACACATAGAATATAGTAACAATTTAATTCATTAATTTTACTAGTCATGTGTTAAACATGTGTAATTTAACATTTATGCCTTGTCTTTGTAACATACATGATCTTGCTGGAAGTAGTTTATACTTTGCCAATTTTCCTTTTGGCATTTTACAGAATGCCTAAGAAATGTAAGAAAATCTAAGCATTTCATACATGGATGCTCCACTATTGGCATTAAATAAATTCCTAGACACCTTGCTAGTAACATATAAAACAAAATAATTTACACATAAAAGAAATTAATTTTACATCTTTGTAAATCTCGATTTTTTTTTTTTTTATCAATCTTTTTTTTTTTTAATGATTAATAAAATAAAACAAGATTAATTTATATATATGAAATTTATTTGTTTTATATATATTATAATACTTATTCTATTAATTACATTTTTATCCTTGGCCTCTTTTTAAAAACCAAGATTGATTTCTAAAATGCTTATTTTCCCCATATTACCTCATATAATTCATTAGTATGTAATTTTTCCTTTTATTTTTTTAATTAATTTTTTTTTATTATTCCACTTTATGGTATATGCAACCCTGTATAAACTTATACATATCTAAAAATTGAATTTGAGCTTGCAAGATCTGACTATTAACTCATCGTAAATCGAAAGATTTTGCAATCGTTAATGTTTAACAGAAATAGCGGACTTAATCAGTGAAGAATTTGTTAGCTTCACCTCCCAAATCAAAATGCTTTAGATTTGCCTATATAATTAGAAAAATAGGTTGAAGATAAGAGTGAACCGTTCTTATCTTTATAAAGTTGAATCTTGCCTTTTGATTTGTAGAGGTCTCTCTTGTAATAAATTAAGCACTCAAGTCACATGCACTAAGATTATAGCCTTATGAAGTATTACATGTTGACATTGTGCTTAATAAGAATTAATATTTACAATTTTATTTATTTTTTGTATAAAACTGTTCATAAAATTAGTAAGAATACTTGTTTACTTTAAAAAAAAAAAATTTTTAACTGAGTCATAGACATATCTAATCTATTAATCAGCATTAAACTATTTTTATCACCTTTATTAGAATTTTTGACTGATTAGACTAAATAGATAATGGTATATTATTTCATAAAATGGCCTAATCATATAAACTGAAAATATAAATCATGTGATTTGATAAACATGGAATAGTCATTTAATTTCTAGTAACTATATACAAAACTATGCATAAAAAATTCCCAACTTAAGATTCTTTATATACAATTTATTATGAAAGTAATACTATTATTGAAATAATTTTAATTGCAAGTGGTACGCATAGTGAAAAATCACTTACTAACCATTCCTAATTAATCATTATATTTGAAATCCAAATCATTATCTATCAATAGGGAATCCAGTCATTTCACCTTAGCTTTTAGTTTCAAGTCCCCAACCCAAACAATGTTTATAAATAACAAAATATCGCATAAAAACACAAGAAAATAAATCCAAAAATATATATAATTAAATTTCATTAAATAAATTCATTAGACATGTTAAACGTTCATCAGTATTAGCAGCCTCTCAAAAATAATAATGCAATTTTAACTGCAAAAGAAGAAGAAAAAATAGAAAGACAACAAAAGATAAATTTTGCAATGTTTTTACAAATTGATTCATGAAACACAAATATGGCAGCATATTTTGTATTTAAAACCATTGCGATAAAAAAGGATTAAAGAATATAAATCCTTTTATAACAAGGTTAAAATTATAAGCAAGTTTTTCATCTGTTTTAAATTGATTCACTTTCATAAGTTAATAAGCATCCAAGTTAAAAGCTGCTGATGTTGGATGCATTCAAAATATCAAGAATATTCTATAGATCATTCTTTAAAATAATAAAAATAGCCTAAAAATGATAATATTGTAAATCTACATTTTTAATTTTGTTTTTAATCTGTTCAAATTTAAATTCCTTCATCAAATGACACTGAATTTATGAAGCTGTCTTTAATCTGTTCCAAATGTCATAACACTTCTCATACCGTCATTCAGAAGTTGTATACATGAATAAACCTTGGTAAACAAACAGCTGATTTCAAATAGTATCATAAGCTTTTTTTTTTAATTAATTGTATTAAATGCCATTACCAAATACATAAAAACAATATAAAATCATACTTCTGCTCACAACATTTTTTCCACTTTCCAGTCAATAGAAATCTATGTTTCTTAATTATTTAACATCACAATAAATTTCTGATAATATACATCTATGATTAGAAGCAGTAAAATTCTTAAAAGTATATGTTCTTTATTTTTATATACTGAAATAATAAAATCAACTCTACATTTTTATAATCCATACATCTCTAAGAAGTTCAAATAGATTTAAACTTAACGTAACACAATATTGTAAAATTATCCCTGTTCTTAAGATTACAAAGAGAAATTTCAATAATAAAAAGTTGTCCAGATATAAATGAAACTATAGGATGGATTTATCATTAAAAATATTTATATGAACTCTTGTCTCATTATCCAAAAGGGATTTAAATATGATATATGTTTGAAATTACATTATCATATAAAGTATAAAAAAAATGTGCAAGCCTTGATTTAATAGAATTATAGTATCATTTTCAAATCTATATATTACTTCCAATACATCAACTCAGTTAAAAATAGTAATAATAACAACAACAAAAAATAATTGTATTTGACAAATTATTAATGAAAATAAACAGAATCAAATTAATAAAAAAAAAAAATGGAAATGTTTTTACTTCCATATGCTTTACAAATTCTTTCTATTGTTTTTATTGATGGACAGTTTTATTATTTACAGTCATATAAATGTTTTATGTTCTCTGTTCAATTGGTAATTAGACATTAAAGCAATCTGTCAAAGCAATGCTAATTTGATCATTATCAATTATAATATGCTATTATTGCCCATTCTCTTGCTGCAATTTGTTCAAGCATCTTAATTTTAAAGTTACATCAAAAGTTAATCACACTTGAAGTATGTGTAGGTGAAGATGAATTGTTAAAAGTGGAGATTATTTTGTAATATAAATGTATTTAAACTTTAAATTTAATAAAGATTATATCTATAGTTAGATAAAAGATAATGTTTTCATCTGATAAAGAATAATTGATCATCATTTGAGTTTTTTTTTTATTGAAAAATGATTGCTGGGAATACCATTTAACAATAAATTTATATAATTTACATCAATAAATACATAACAACAGTGGATGGCAATTGGAAACTAAAAATAGGTCTAAGTGTAAAAGCCCTGGCTGGTCAAAATGCATCTTAGAAAACTTCATGCACCCCTCCCTAATATCTGCAATGGTATGTTTGAAATTGTGATTTTAAGATAATCTGTAATATATATATATATATATATATATATATATATATATATATATATATATATATATATATTGTGGACAATGTTAATAATAATTGAAGGGTTAGTTTCTCAAGTTTAAGCACCAGAAGTAACAAAATGGCGATTAGTGGACCTTATCTCCAGAACCAGAAGTAACACAATGGTGATCCATAGACTTTGAACTCCAAAATCTATCACTCTACAATTACATCAAACAATGCAGGGTTATGAATTAAGTTATATATACACACATCTTTTCAAGTCAAGTAAAATGGCAAGATCATTTCTATTACTACTGACACTACAAAAAATAAGTTTTTATACATTTATAATACATATTCTATAATGAAGCAATTCTTAAAAGTCCTCTCCTAATAAAAAGTTGTGGAACTTTACTTTTGCTTCTTTGAATTTACTTGATTCAATAAACATATTTATTCACTCAACAAAATTACTTTTTTTTTAAAATTCAAAATAATAATATATAAAAAAAAAGTCAATTTATTTTAAAATCTTTTTTGACCCATGGAAATGCATTACATTATTTAAATATGTTCTTATAAACAAAAATAAATGTTAATTTGCATTTAGTTTGGTACAATTTGAATATTTTTTATTTATCTTTTAAACTCAATTCTCCATTTTCTAAACGAAATTGATGATAATTTTATTACACATCTGTAATCAAGATGGAGAGTGAAAAGAATCGATAAAACTAATAAAAATATTTTCAAACCCTCAATATGATTTTATTTGAACCAATTAAAGGTTTTGTTTCTATTTTATTTTTTATTTCTTTGTTTATTTTTATTATTAATAATATTCATTTAATCAATATGATGAAATATCGTAATAAAAAAAAATAATATACGCATATTTATAGAATTTTTCTTCTATCTAATTTTTAATTTGAAAATAGATATGTTCTATTTAAATTCTAAATATTTTATTGGAGAATCAAAAAGAGAATGACAATTAACATGAAATATTATTACTGATAGATCACAAAAAAATATTGCATAGTAATACATAGTTCATTGTTTTTTAAATAATGACTTCAGCCACATCCCTGTAAATATTTTTTTAAATCTGCAAATCATTTATTTATACTTATAAAAAACATGAAATTTGCTTTTGTAATTAATTTGTTCCTTTTTTCCAACTTAATAAAGGTATACAACCATTAATGCCAACAACATAAATTTAAACCTTCCTATTTTCCAAATACTTTTAGATCAGCCAACATGACATCTTATTCTAATGAAAAAGTTGAATTATTAAAAAAATCTAAATATTGTGTAAATATATGTAATAAGTATATATTCTCAACTATACATGCCATATAAAACAAAAAAATTACAATTCTGTG
Organism: Epiperipatus broadwayi; assembly: GCA_028023455.1. Lineage (NCBI taxonomy): Eukaryota > Metazoa > Onychophora > Udeonychophora > Euonychophora > Peripatidae > Epiperipatus > Epiperipatus broadwayi. The sequence goes on along the minus strand of JAQFVV010012646.1, from coordinate 641,220 downwards.
TTAAAAAATTATTCCTATTAACTTAAAAAATGAATCGGAAAAATGTAATAATTCATAATATCATATCCATATTCTTTTATTTACCATAAAAAATATATCAGTTTTTTACCTGAAATACATTTTTAAAACGAAATTAAATTAATTCTTTATGCTGCAAAAAATTCTAACTTTGTAAAGTCCAAAAACATACACACAAAAAAAAAGTTTTTATACTAAAAATTTGTTTTCAATCAAGTGAAAGGTAAAATACAGCGACAAATTTTACTGTTAAATCATTATTCCTTTAGCTGGCATTTAAAAAAGAAAAAAAAACTACTGTAATGAGTTTTTTAAATCCAAAAATACATTTTAATAAAGAAATTTTAATCAGCATAAAATTTTCAACTATGTAGTCCAAAAGCAATAATATTACTAAAACTTTATTTTTAATAGCCAATGAAACAAATAAATTTATATGGCAGTAACTTTAATGTCAGATTACTAAATTATTATATCACCAAGATTTAAAAAAGACAAGTAGTCAGAGTTTAATATTCACATCATATTTTCATAAGTTAAACACAGCCTTAGGTTGTGTAAAATTCTCAACTCGTTATACAATATTTTTCAAAAGCAACAAAAAAAATCCAACTATAAGCTATAACTTTATTTTTAATAACAAATTGAAAATGCTAGAATGTGTCAACAACATTATCATATCAATCAAGAATAAAAGAAAACATTCATGGTTTAATATCTGTAACACATTTTTATAAAACAATTAAATCTATGTTTCACTCAATTTTCTATAGAATAATTTCCAAAAGCAAAAAAAAAAAAAATTTTTAATATTAAAAATAATGTTTTAAAAAAATGATAAATGTGGTAACAGCTTTAATGTTCATTGAAGATGATAAATGAATATCATGTTCTTAGCATAGACTTGTCTTTTATAAAGAAATTTAATTTATTTGTAAGCTGTATGAATATACATTTATTTGCAATTTTGAATGAAAGCCAATGTCAAAACATTTGCTGTGCTATGTTAAGAATTCATTTTCTAAAACACACACAAAAAAACTATCTTAATATTTGTGATTGGTTACATAATTCTAATTCAATGTAAAAACATGTTCTCAGAGTACATTTCCTTTTTATGATAGTTATATCAATTCAATCATTGTTTTCATTATTTATTATTAAGTCTATATTAAACATAAAATCAAGGTGTGCAATTCTACACTAAATTTTATTTTCAAAATATTAATGAAAAAACAATTTTCATAAAGGGGGGGTTGTAAAACAATTTATGTTATCCCATGTTTAAAGAAGTTTACATAGAAATTTCAATTTTTATTATGAATAATTACCACTTAGAAATGCAAAATTTGACATAAGTAAAAGTAGGTAGTGAATATAAATATAATCACTAAACACTATGCAATCACCATTCTTTATGCTTACACAAGCTATTTACATAGGGGCAAAACTCTTCATACAGTGGCAGCACTCAGTGCAAGCCAGAGTAATCAATGGAAGGTTTGTGCATAAAATCCCTATCTAATGCCTACTCATCCAATATCCCCAGACTAGTTTCTAGCTTGTGGCTTTCATCAGTGAAGTGCCTTGAATCTGAGAGCACTGCACCTAGATCCTAGGATTTAACGCAACCCTCCAGCAACCACCTTTTACCTTATTACTAACTATAAAGCTTTGAATCCAAAATAAAAACACAATAATATTTTAAATTCAAGTTCATTAGTTTGTATAGTCGAATAAATCTGAACTCAATTCAGCATCTGTACTTTTTTGTGATTTTGGTTCTTTAATAACCAGTCACCATAATTCTATTGGGAGGATTAGTATTGAATCACTAAACATCACAAGATCATCATTCTTTCTGCTTACACAAGCTGTTTACACAGGGGTAAACCTCTCCATACAGTAGTGCCACCCAGTGCAAGCCAGAGTAATCAATGGATGCAGGAAGGTTTGTGCATAAAATCCTTATCTAGTGCCTACTCATCCAACATCCCCAGATTAGTTTCTAGCTTGTGGCTTTCATCAGTGAGAAGTCTTGGATCTGATAACATTGGATGTAGATTAAGAGATTGAAATGGAATTGGATTGAACCTATTACCATAAGAGATGATAACAGATGGACAGTTAAAATCTTAAATTGGATTCCAAGAGATTGTAAAAGAACTAAAAACAGTCCACATATAAGTTGGATGAACAAAATAAGAACGTTTGCTAGTATGATGTGGAGAAGAGAAGCTAAAATTGGAGAAAGTGGATTAAACTTTGAGAGTCCATCCTGCAATAGACAGATCCACCCTGATCTTTTCAGGGTTAATATAGATGAAAAAGAAGATACTAGAAATTATACACCTATCTGAGTTCTGTGTAAGATAACTCTTCCACAGAGAAGGATTGGATGCAAATTAAATAAAAAACTATGTTGAATTTAAAATTATATATTTGACAAAAAAGGATAAAACCAATATACTATATATGTATGAATCTATAGATGTATATATCAATTATATCATCATTAATTTGCACATTAATGATAGAAAACTTTGTACATTTACTGAAATTATATGAAATGATCCATTGCATGTGCAAGATTATCTCCATTTAATAAGAATAACAGTAAATAGATTAAAAATCTATTACAACTCATCCACCTTGAATTGTGAACTCAAATCAATTAAAAGAACGAGTTAGATTAAAAATCATATCCTTTATAAAAAAGACAATATATATAAAGTAATGTACTATATATTATAATGGTTGGTACATATGGTCACTTACCCTATCTATCATACAGGGTGCGACTAGGTTATTCGAACCTAGAATATTTATAATGTTGGCAGATACTTCTTGTTAAGATCTAAATTTTGACCATTAGCCCATGCCACTAGCTCAAGGAGTAGCTGAGATTTAAAGTTTAAATTCTTAAAATATATTTTTAATATTTAAAAAAAAAGCCACTGCCATTAATAACATATAAAAACATTTATTGTCACACATAAATAAATTTAAATTTGAGGAATAAATTAATCTTACTTTAATTTATTATTTTTTTATACTTTAGTTAAAATTTGCACAGATGGACAGTTTATATTATTTTGTTTTAGAATGTTGAGCATAAATAAGCTACATAGATTATGCAATTAAAACTTTTCAAAACATTTAACCTCAGGATAAAAGTTTGTAGCTAAACCAATGATCGCTTCCTGATGTATAGATGCAATTAATGCAATATGAAGATGTTAGCATAAAACCACACTGACAGAAATGTGCATCTGCAGCATGATGTTATTTAAAAGAAATGAACCTCATCCAGTACACGAATGTGCATCTGTATGGTGAAGAAATCATATATATAAAACATTAAAAGAAATGTTTCATATGGAGGGAGAGCAGTCTATTGCCGACTTATAATCCCTATCCATAGGGCGAAAGGAAATCAATGTCACAGGAAGTACTCTGTGTCCATTGCAATGTGAGGAGTACACCTTTGGATCATGCATTCATTTGGGTACATTGCCCTGTATGCTAACATGCTTCACCTTACCTTGATATAAACACCCATACATCTCTCTAACCAGCATCGACTCAACTACAAAACAAATAGTATAAAATTAAACCCCCTTAAACTAACATAAACATTAATGAATCTATGCAGCTCTACCCCCAACTTTAAATTTAATAATTTAGTTAACAGATAAAAATAAATGAAAGAAAAATGGAAATGATTAGCAAACATATTCATAAAAAAATATTAATATTTGATTTAGAGTTCTTTTAAATCAGATAAGAGTTCATACTTTAGATTGCTAAGTGAAAATTTGTTTCAAAAGTTCATATTGAATATCATAATTTATACTTCCCATGATTCCAGAAGATTTAGAAGTCCATCCTAGTGATAACTTTTGTAGATTGTCTGTCCTCCTTGTAAACGAAGCTGCTGCTTGCCAATACTTGGGTCAGGAACTGTCATTTGGAAGGCCTCAGCTGATGCATGCAAGGGAAACTATTGCAAGAACCCTACATCATGGAATCCACAATACAGCTATAAGATTAATAGTCAAGATTCAAACAACAATCAATTATTTTTCTTTTTATAGGATTAGGCCACCCTTATCATGAATTTTACAGATCCATGAACATGACGTCATTTGTTCTTAAGGTCCAAATGTTTTTTCTAGTCCGTTCATGGCTTGGTGCTTGCATTGATCAATCTTTAATTTTTTTATATCTCTTATCTGACCTTTCAATTATTCAAGTGCCCCAAGGGCCAGTTTGCTTTACATATTGTTTTAGCAAGAGATAGGATTTATTTTAGTAGTATTTTTATTTATTTTAAATTTAGTAAGCCATATTAATAGTATTATATTTGTATTCAATAACTAATTATTGATGTTAACTCTTTAGTGAAATATGACAATACAAAGTTAAATTTAATTTTAATTTGATGCATACATAATTTGTTCTTAGAATTCTATATATTTATGTAATTGTTGTTTTTTTTTTTAAAATAACAATTTATTTAAACAATTGATACAATTTTATAAAATGATATTTACATGAATACCAAGTGATGTCAAAAGATAAATGAGAAGTAAATACATATATGATGGGATCTGAGAAACCTTGTGCAGCGTCCGAGTCTTAAGGTTTTGGAATCAATGCTTCAATAGAGTTCTAGATTTGTCCATTACTTTGCCTCAGTTGAGCAATTATGCATGCCTCTTTGAGCACTAAAAGATACATCAAACAACTATAATAATAATAAATTTAAATTAGGATATGAAGCAGAAAGCTGAGTGGGTTGGAAGATTGCTGGCTAAGTCAGTGACTCACTCCCAATCCGTCAGTCCAAGTCTAAGAGTCTTGAGATCTGTCCATCATTTTCTTATAAGTTGAGCTATTCAGTTCATGATTAAAAGTGTAAACTTTTGTCACTGAGGTAGATGGTGTGTTAATCTGCTAATTGGTAGTCTTTAGATAGTCTGGGGAAGTTATCGTATATGAATGAGCTCATTTTTGTAATGCATTGGTGAGGAGAGACACTAATTTCATCATTGATGTCTTGGCAATAATCAATGCACCAACATGGAGATACTGGCCCAAGTTTGATGGTGCAGCCAATCTGGAACAAACATTTTATCTCTGTTTGTATTATTCTTGATGAGTGTTTTAAACACTTGATACTGGTGGTGTTGCCCAGAACAAAACCACATCTTGTTAGCCAGATGGCAAAGGATAGAAAAATTGCTAATCTAATGTTAGCAAAATTGCCAGTTTTAATTGCTTGCTGGATTAAGAATGTGTTTCTAGAATAGTGTTTTATCTTTTCATCAATGAATGACCTAACAATGCTGACAGATGGTCAATCCAGAAAAATGTGTTGAATTGTTTCCTCTTTTCCCTGACAGAGTTGTTTGTGGTTAATTATTAAGAAATTATAAATGTTAGTTTCACCAGCTATAGTTTAAGCTAAGGGTCATTCTACAGGATAGTAGGTTAATTGAAATCATAATAAGTAATTAATGAATAGGTACAGAATCAGTTATGACAAAGCATCATGTCACATAGAGATGCTGAGAGTAAACAAAAATAGCCATTAAACACATATATACTAATTTTATAAATAATTATAATTCTTAATACAATATATTACTTGAAGAAAAAAAAAACATGACTAATAATCTACAGATTCTAATATTTACTCTTATCACAAAGAGTTGATATCTAGCAGGCAGCTTCTTCTTTATTAGATTATTTATTATGAATTCTAATTAAAATTCTTTTGATGAAAAATAAATTGTTTTCAATTAATAAAAAGCTAAAATTGTTACTTAAATTAATTTTACAGACATATTAAAAATGAAAATTAATAATATTCTTTACTTATTTTTCATTTTCAATAACTTTTACTATCTGCAAACTATCATCAGTAATAATTATATAAAGGCTTCAAAAAGTCAGTGATTACAGCACTGCAATTGAATGTAAAAATAAACCATACTCAAAATGGGGGGGGGGTCATTTTAAGAAAATTAATATAGACTTAATTTTTGCTTCCATTACTCTGTTCAATTACTAGGGACAGCTATATGATGGAGTCTTTTCTCTACAATGAGCTTTAAAGGCTTTTCTTTTTATTTCTGTATGTCTTAACAATGGCATTGTGGAAATATATGTAATCAAACATATAAAATTTTATATTACAGCTATTCACAAATATATAAGCTACAAAACACCTCTTTCCTTATATATGCCAAATCTTATTAAGAACAAATGGTGATAAAATAAAGAGCAAAGCATAGATAAGAGCCTAACAAAATTGTAAAAGTATATATATATATATATATATATATATAAGATTTTGTTAAGTACATTCTTCAAATTTTTTAATTATATATATATAATGATAAAATATAATATTAAACTTTATCATGCAAGTCTGAATATTGGCCAATAGTTAAATATTGGGCAACAGTTAATACAAACATTAACTTATCCTAATCATAAATTATGAACATTCCTTAGATAAAATACAAATAAAGCTTAGATCCAATCAAGAATTATGCAAGTACTAAAAACTGAACTAAGAACCTGCACCAGACATTTTACATTATGATTTCTACTCCCAGTGTACCCAAATAGCAATGGATAGAAAATAGCATGAATACCAGATTATCATATGATTACCTATGCAATATAATAAAAAATGAATTGGAAAATAAGCTTCTGGACACCTTTAAAATCCACTTATAGATATATAAATTAATTCCTATAAATTATGATATAAATATATATAATTAGAAGGAATTTGAACACAGACTTTCAAGCTCCTTTCAGTTATCTACTCCATCTTATATAACCGACATACATGACCACATACATGTGAAAAAGATAAATGATCTCCAATATATTTCATACTGATCCAGTGCTCAGTTTATATTAATATAAACTGAACTCTGATTATATATATGTGTGGGAGATGAACCGAACCACTTTGATGAGTTCTGGTTCAAGATCATTTATCTTTTTCGCATGTATGTGGCCATGTGTGTCAGTTATATAAAATGAAATGGGTGATTGAAGGGAGATTGAAAGTCTGTGTTCAAATCCCCTTTAATTACATCTAGCTTAAGTATATACACTATATTTGTATTCAAATATTACAAATATATAATATAATAAATACAGCATTATTTTCAATTTTATATGCAATCTCCGGTAATGATGAATGCTGTTGATGAACATTTGTAATTAATTTGTCAGCACCAGAGGGTATACATACATATGCCTTAATACATATATATATATATATATAATGATTGTCTGAAAGTTTGTGATGGCATTTTATTTCCAATCATATAATGGGCTATTTCCGTTATCTAGTTGAATTGGTAATTATTTTAGAAAAAATTCCACTTTATTTATATTTTTTTAATAATAACAAACAGATTAATATGGCACATGATGTTCAATAATATTAATCTCCTCTCTTCTTCAAGGGTTGCTGGCTTGAACGGTGACAGCTAGCATGGGGAAATGAATAAGTGATCTATCTAATTTAGATTCATGAATACTGAATTTAAGATAATACTCTAGCTAATGATTCTTCATTTTCCTTTTAAAGCAAGATTAATGAATCCAGCATGTAATTACATATATATATATATCTTTTTTCCTCATCACAAACTTGATAGACAGCAATAATATATAAGCTCTTTATCACCTAATTGTTTTTTTTTTTTTAAAAAAAAAAAAAGGCAATGCATAACTTCATGATTGAAACTACTAGTCAAAAAATAGGAATAATCTGATGAATGGATTTAATAAATATTATCAATAAGCAGAAATCGATTGCCTACAACAGTTGAAATAAAATGAGTATTAATAATATAATCAACAAAAAAATTATATTTGTATATAAATGTGTGTGGAATAAATTTACATATATGCAAAAACAAATGTATGTTACTATGACTGTCTTTTTATGTTTAAACATAAAATACAAATAAATTTATAGTTAATTTATTCATGATACTCATTATAAATAATGCACAATCTTTCAGCAAAAATAGCTGACCTTTAAAACGATTTACAGTACTTAATGAGATACAAGAAAGCAGTAATCAGTTACAAACAGAATCTAACCAGAATTTTAACTTTTTAATAGTATATGGGTAAATGAATGCACACACACATTGGTATACATATGTAATCAATCAAAAAAAAAAAAAGAACCAAGGGAAGAAATTATTTACATAAGTATAAACATGATTTAAATAAAATCAAGAAAACAACTTTTTCATTGTCTATTTATTTAAAAAACCTTAAATTAGTACAAAACGCTGTCATAAGATATTTATTTCATAAAAATATATTAATATTAATTATATTACATATAACATTAATAATAATGAGTAAATAGTCTAAGATTATATGCAGTGTTTAAGTTAATTTAACTGCCCAGATATTAGATGACCATTCTGACTGATATATTCAGATAGATGGATATAATGTCATTAAATGCACCCCCTCTCTATTTTTCTAGATTAAAACGATTTGATTCTTTTTTTAATTAAATTTTAAATTGATTTTCTTTTTAAAAAGAGCTTGAAATATTTATATATCTAGAGTTGAATTATTATAACATAATTTTCTAGATCCAGCAAAACACAATAATCATGACTTATTCAAATCTATATATTACAATAAATTAATGAAATATTTAATGAGTGAAGTTTTTCAGCTATAATTGCTTAATTTATTTAAAAACAGCATTACGCTGTTGCACATGCGCTTTGAAGATTTTAACTATAAATGAATAAATACTAACATTCAACCACATGATAAAGTCTTTGGAAAAGATAGAATGGCATGCGCTTTGAAGATTTTAACTATAAATGAATGAATACTAACACTCAACCACATGATAAAGTCTTTGGAAAAGATAGAATGGCCATTCTATCTTTTCCAAAGACTTTATCATGTGGTTGAGTATTAGTATTCATTCATTTATAGTTAAAATCTTCAAAGCGCATGTGCAACAGTGTAATGCTGTTTTTAAATATTACAGTTTACAAACATCGCACTATGTAAAAATGATTTAATTGCTTAATTAGAAAGCATTTTACCTGGATCAGTAGCTACTGAAAGCCAACTGCACTAAGCCAAGAGGTCATTAGCTAATGTTATAGGTAAAGTGTTTTCTAATTAAGTAATTATAAATGGATAACTCCACACATTAAATATTTCCATCTAAAACATCCATTAAAAATATATTAAAATAAATTATATATAATTTATATGCATAAAATAGCAGTCAATCAAATAAATATAGTTATTCTAACTCCCAAAACTATAAAAGGCTGTTTTTTGACATTGTTCAAATCTTAAATGTAGCTCCATTTCATTTAAGGGTTGAGTAGTATACTAAAAAAATAGTATTCCTAAATTTACTATTGACTGAGGAAAATAAAATAAAAAATCTGTTTGGTCAATTAAATGCAATTATTATCTTAAACCTGTCATTTCACTGCTTAAATGTTATATGAAACAGTAATCATATGGTTTATTTTAATTATAATGAAAGTTTATTTTCTGATCATTTTTTCACTTAATTCTTTTTTACATGCATTAAGCATAAGTTTGTAATATAGTGTTGCATTGACTTTTTCTTTACTACCAGAAAAATGCTTTTGTTTGTCATTTATATCACAGATTATTTCCATTCATTACATTCTTGACATGGATTATGATTAAATAATAGTAAAACAAGTTGATAAAAAATTCATTGCTCCAAAAACAAAAACAAATCACAGACTAAAAACTCATAAATAAAAATCTTTCACATTGTGCAAACTTAAAAAAGAAAAATAATCAATGAATAAAAAATATAATGGCCATTTTTAATATTATTATACTAAGTATATAGTTATGGCATTAATTTCAATAAAACTAGAACAAAAATGAAGAAAATGTTTAGATAGTGCCTGCTATATGAAAATATAATAACATACATAAGACCACTATTAGAACTTAAGATATGAAAAAGATAACAATCATCTGAAAACAAAAGGCTATATTTGATATTGTCAAGTAAAAAATTAATCAATGTTGATTCAAATAAAATAACTTCTGGTTTCTGGTGAGAATATATTTCAAAAAATATTAATAATACCAAGATATTAAAAAAAATTTTTTCAATTATAAAGCATTTTTTTAACCCAATCAAGATTAAAGAATGAACATCCATAATTTAAACTCTCATATTGATACTAAAAGAAAATAATTAGAGACATTTCTATGCATGGTTTTCATGTATATTTCTGTACTTTTGTTATAGAACTTTTTATGTACATTAAATGTGTTTTAAATAAAAAAAATATTAAATCTAATTTTGGAAACAACAGTCTGTTTTATTACCTATTTAAAACTGGAAATCCCTATATAAGCAAATGCAAGAATAGATTCAGTTAATGATATTTAACCAATCTTCATGTACAACAATTAATATACAGATTTTTTTTATAATATTCATCTTTTATTTATGTAAATATTTTAATACATTTTCAAGAATTAAGTTGCATATATACCCATCACAAAAGAAATTGTTGTGATTTAAAAAAATTAGAAATGATAATTTTTTTACATATTAAAATATTTCATTAAACAAGTGCTTATTAAAATTTGAAATAATTAATTCATTTACTTAATTTGTATATTTTCTGTGAACAAATATAATATTAAAATTTTTACATTTCTTCAAACATATGTACAAGTATCAGCAGTGTACTACCATAGTTAATACCAAATGCTATGTATGAATATATCACAGTTTTTCTTTCATTTTTATATTAAGATAAGGATACTTAATGTTATACATGAGTATTTTATATTATCTTTATCATTTTGTATTTACTTTTAATAAAAAAAAATTAAATGTATAAAATTGATAATAGATGTTTTTATCAAAGATTAAAATATATAAATATCTTAATCCCCCCATAAAGTAACTGAAGCCAAGATCATACTGATCAGGATTAACCAATGATTTTAGTGAATTGAGAACATGTAGTAATAATTCTACAATACGCATCTCTCTTAACCCTTAGCATTTGCCTGAAGGTGTGTGATGAAGGTGTATTAGATATGATGATATGTTGGTCTATTTCTACCATCTATCAGTAAATGTTGAATGTATACAAATTTTTTAACTTTGTTTAAACTTTTTAAATACAAACAACTTTTGTATTTAAAAAATTTAAAATTTTTTATACATTCAACATTTACTGATAGATGATGGAAATAGTCCAACATATTATCACATCTCATTCCTTTTTTTATAAACTTCCTTAAGACTTTTAAAACACTTATATGCTGTTGAAAATAAATATTAAATGTAAAATTAAATAATAATTAAAATTTTAATATCTATTGGATACTCATTTGAAATATGTTCTATCAATTAAAAACTATTTTTTATAATGGTAAAATTATAATACAAATTTACTAATTAGGTTTTATTTCATTCTTTTGCTTTATTAAGATACAATGCATGCCAGATCATTAGTGAATAGTATTTTTTAGCATTAAGTTTATCTTTTTTTTTATCTAATTATTTTTATAAGCATATTTGTTATATATATATATATTCAATAGGACACTAAAATGCATGCTGTTAGACCCACAATCTAAAACAAAGTTAGTATGCAATATATTCATTGAAATAGGAAAAATTTAATATAAATCAAAAATATAAGTGTAAAAATACAATTAAAATTAATTTATTGCATTTAAAATGTACACTCTCTATTGCATGCAAATCTGAACTAAAATCAAACTGTTAAAAGCATAAAAATATATTAATATGATCACTTAACATTTGTTTTTCACTAATCCACATTAGTAAGAGTTTTCATTTATTCCATAATATAAAGATGAACTGCTCAATATAGAAATTCCTTTTACAATGTGTGCATTTTTTATTTCATCCTCATTTTTGAAAAAAGGATTTCCATATTCAGCAATCACATTTCTGATAGTTTTACTGCTCTCTCTCAATTGAAAATTCATTCTTTCCTGACATTTATATTAGTTGTGTAATTTCAATTTTCTTGACTCACTGCTAAAATTATTATGCTAAAAATACCTAAACTATTTCTTTAGAAAAATGCAGCATTTTCATTAAGGTAAGAGATCTAATTTAACAATAAAATCATTACAACATCTGAGAAAGATATCAAATAAACAAGCAGAAAAAAATGTTCTAAAATATCTTGCTTATGTGGATGCAACATAAGCCACTATCATTCATCTAAATATTTATATTTATCCATATCCAGCATTATAAAAAAGAATTTTGTACTTTATAAATAGTATAGCATAAGATAAAATGCCCCTTTTTAAATTTCAAAAATAATTTAGTACATGTTTGTTATTTATAAAAATATTTTTAATAATAATTAAGCTAAAATATAATTTTATTTTGCCATAAACTTTATTTAAATTGAAATATATCTTTATAAAAAATTGTGTAGTTTAAATATAATTTAGTTATGTTTAAACACCATTTAAAAGGTAATGAGTGTTTAATATTACTAATTTAAAATATATTTGATTATAAAAATTGCATAAAAGAGAGTTTAAGTTTAATGCATACTAATACTGAAATTTATTAAGTTATATAATATATAGAAGTTTGAACTCAGACTTTCACATGACCCTCAACTATTCATGCTATCTCATATCACTGATACACTTGATCACACACATGTTGATAAATAATCATCAATAAATGGATTTTGTGTTAAACCAGCACTCGTCAGTTGGTACAGATTACCTTCTTCACACATATATACAATCAAAACTCAGCTTATATTAAGATAGCCAATCTTCATACTTTAATGTACAGACTTCAAACCACTCCACCCCATAACTCTTTAGCTGTCCATTTTATTGAAAATTTGAAATTGGAATGCTCAAAGCCCACATTAGTGCCAACCTTTTCATCCTACCCATGTTGACCACATGTCACTCTGATCTCTCATCTACAGGACATAATCCATTTACTTACATTAAAGAGGGATGGGCAGACCTTAAAGCACTGTATTTTGAAATAAGAATTTTTTCTACAGTACAGACTTTTTCATACTTGTACTTCTATATGTATAATATAGAGGGTTTGAAGTAAGATTTTCACATGAGCGTCAACTATCCATGCTATTTCAAACTGCTGCTATACTTGATCACACATATGTCAAAAGATAAACAATCACCAATATTTGTATTTTGTGCTAAACCAGCACTCATCAGTTAGTCCAGATTATCATCTCCACACATATATGCAATCAAAGCTCAGCTTATATTAAGATAGCCAATGATGTATTTTATCTTTTTAAATTTAACTGTGTATCATTGAGAAAATAAATATTATTTAAAGAGTTATTCTATGATGTTTGATAAGACAATTACAGTTATATCTAGAGATAATAAAGGATTAACAAGTGAAGCTGCAAATTTGAATTAGATGAATTGATAACTAAGCTCTTAAAGAATATATTCATTGTTTTGACTTGATAGTCATTGTTTAAACCTTAATTTAATTGGAAAAAGTGTATATTACATAATTTGAAGATTACATGATAGTCATTCTATGGGATGTGATTGTATTTATGTTAATAATAATCAATTAAATAGTTTTTAAAAGTTAATGATTAAAGTTTTCAATTGTTACTTTTTAAAAAAAATAAAAATTACAAATTGAACACAAAAATTGGATAAAGCAAAAAAAAACAAAAACAACAATAATAATAAATAGTACTTACATCAGTTAAACTATTAATTACAAATATTTACAGAACTTTTTGTTTTTCCAATTTTATTTTAAAATATGAGGAGGGGGGACGCAAGATAGCTGGAGTCATTCTCTGGTAAGTGCACCTGTTGTAGTATATACTTTTTCTGGTATATACTTCTTGCAGGACCACTTCAGCATCAATCTGCCAAATGACATTACCATGTGAAATTGTAGGTTCACATAGCACATTTTTTCTACATGCATTTTGCGTATTTATCAATTGTTTTTTATAATGGCTAATGTTGACATAATGCTGCTTTTTTTTAACACAAATTGATTTTTTCTCTTAGATTTACTTCATAATGGTCAACATCTTATCTGCAAATTCTGAAATATTTATGTGATGCTATAAAATATAAACATCCCATTTTGTGCAAAGAAAAGAGTGCAAACTCATCCCAATAGTGTAATCTCTCAAAGCCTTAAGTGTGAAAGTTTTTAATTAAATTCAACATGACCAACTTATCAATCAGCTATATTCAGTCAAATCTCACTTCTTGCAATTTTTTTTAATCTCTTGAATCAAAAACTGTCTCAATTTTTTTTTTGTGTGTGTGAATTTAGAATTGGGGAGGAAAAATGACAGAAGCATTAAAATGCAACACTTTGCAAATGTTTTCGGACTACTTTGAAAAGTGACAAACTGGTTTAGACCAATGCATTGCATTAAATGGACTATACTTTTTAAAGTGATTCAATTTGTAATACCTAAAAAATAAATATACAATTTTTTATTACAAAATTCCAGTTACTTTTGGGAACCCCTGTGTATGTGTATTTTGGTTACTGTGATATGTTTATTATTAATTTTTTAATGTGTGGAGGTGATTAGATTTTGATTTATCTCAATGTGTTGGGCTGAATATCTTGTTTATATTGACATAGTCTGAAATTGTATCTGGTGGACAATGTTTTAACATGTTAAGAGATGAAGTTAATTGCATTAAGCTTAATTCTATCATATACAAATCATAACAACTCTCTTCCCTTAATATTATTATTTGGTGAGAAATCTGTCAATTTTTAATTTTAAAAAGATTCTTCAGGAGTTAAAAATGAAAGTATGTAAAAAAAACATCAGTACTTAATTCACTTCATATCTTTTTTGCAATGTCTGCAAATTTTTTGTTGTAATATATTTTATCAAAAACTGGTGTAATACAATGCATTTGTTTATACATTAGCAAAATTGTCTTTTTCATAACACACTATACTTTCTTTGTATTGATTTTATTAAAATTTGCATAAATTTCTTGCTATTTTTTTTTTTTTGCTGGAATTCAATTAAAATTATAACAAATTAATACTAACCGGTTATATTGTTAAAAATGATATAACAGATTATATTAAAAAACTATAGATAAGATTTGATTTATCTAATTATTTGTTAAATCAAAGTATAATTATATATATTGTGACACGACAACTTTCTTTCTTCCCCTACTAACTGAATTTTAGTTATTAGAATCGTCGTCGAGGGCGCCACCAAGGATTTCTCTCTTGGAACCTGGTCACGTAACTTTACATAAACCTGGTCTTTATTTATTTTCAAACGACGATTCACTGATTATAAACTTTGATTATAATCTCACAGGGGTTTTCCTTTAAGAACACTAACTAATTATTATAAATAATTCAAGAATTCAAGAATACGTTGGACAAAAAAAAAAACTTTTAATTTCTTTTACTACTATTTATTATTAATAACCTTATAATTCTATCCGATCCAGAAAGAACTGACTTACAATTTCTGATTTTCCCTCTGTTTACTTTCTAATTATGCTTCCCAAATATTTACCATAGATTTACTCGCGCCTACACTAATACTGCGAATTCTAGCAGACGTGTATATAAGACGACTTATAGTATTTTTAATCTTTCCTGAAGTTTATTTTTAAACTCCACTTTCTTTGGTAAATAAATAAATTGCAAGAAATCTTACAATGAACGTATAAGTGTCTTTCGTTTTCTTATACTTTCAATTCTTTCCTTATTTTCTATTAACAAACGAGTAACGCCCCAAGGTTCTCTGTTACTTGGCGACGCACTTTTATACCCCCACCCTGTTGTTACTCTCTAGATCGAATAGATATTAAATAATTTAAAATACAGTTCTTCCAATATTTCATAAAAAAATATTGAACGAAAATTAACATTAATAGATTACAATATTAAACAAATTTATTTCCCCCCTCTATTGTTGAAACATTCGTAATAAACATAATAAATGAACATTAAATTAAAGATAAAGTTCTATTACGCTTTACTTAGAGTTCTCATTAATTGAAAAGTTTATAATTACCCTGATCGATCAGAGCGGAGTGGCCTGATTTTCATAGGTTTTACATTCCATTGGTCGTGCCTTTGTCCTTGTATATGCAAATTCCATGAGTGTTCCTTTGGTTGTCCAGCTAGCAATATCCGTTTCTTCCATTCCATAACTCTCTCGATAGCTTCATTCAGATGGAGTGGCGGTCAATTCCCCAAAGGGGAAGGTTGTGATAACTTTAGCCGCTATACATTTGACAAGAGTCCGCAAAATTAAATTCCAATAATAATAATTTTTATTGTTCGAAACACAGCTGCTTTCTTTATTGTCCTTGCTGGTCTCTAAAGTCAAGTCAACTGATCTCTCTAAAAGCGATCTTATCTCCACTTTTTCTTATCTTTTTTTTTTAATTAGCATAATAGCAATTACTAACCAAATATTTTTACTTTGTGAAAGTTTCAACAATAGAGTATAATTACTACCAAGAATCTAATTTTGTTTTCTTTTCCCCACCCTTTTATCTCTCGAATTTTTCTCCCTTTTAATTAAACACTTTTAACATTTTTTTTTTTATAAATTATATTCAATTTTAGTTGTTTATCTCAAAATAAAAGTTCAAAATTTTTACCCTTTCCATTAAATCAAAACCATTTGTTAATTAATTCTTTTTTTCATTTTACAAACTATTTAACTTCAAAAATATTTATGCCAAATTATAAATATGTGAGCTTATATATATATGAGCTGACTTAAAATATCAGCTCATTGCCCCATTTGTCATAAAAAAACAATAAAAAAAAAACTTTAATTATCCCGCGGTGACTTGTCCCCTTCCCCCTTACAAGGTTTTAAAGATCTTGCGTTATACGCTCCCTTCTTACCTTTCTTTCCTAGAATCATGAATGCATTGGGACCGCATTTTTGAATGATTTTATACAGACCTTCAAATAAAGGGAAAAATTTCTTATATTGCTTCTCGCTCATTTTACTCACAGGCTGGGTTTTGACATAAACCCAATCTCCTATCTTAAAATGTACTGGACTATTATACCCTCTTTTCTTTCGCTGTTCAGCTTTTTTTTTTAATCTCTCTCTGGCGCAACTTCGATCCTTCACTATGTCTACTGTTTCATTCTCGGGGGGGCAAACGACACTTGAGAAGAGAAGGTTCCAGATGGCCGTAATGTAATCGTTCAGGGGCAAACCCCATAGACTCGTGGTATGTGCAATTAATAATTTTCACTATTTGAGGAAGTACTTTCACCCAATGTTTATGATTTTCCTTCAAATGTACCCGAAATAAGTTTCCCAATTCCTTCATAACCCTTTCACATGGGTTAGATTGGGGATTTCTTATAGAGGTTAAGATATGGTGTATGTTTTCCTGTTTTATTCAACTTTTCCATTCCCTGGATATAAATGGCGTCCCATGGTCACTCAAAATTGCACGTGGTCTTCCCACCTGAATGAATTGTTTCTTTTTTAACACAGCAATAGAATTTTTTGTATCAGCTTTTTGCAATGGATAAGCCCGTACCAGCTTCGAAAACACATCGAACGTCACCAAGATATATTTATATCGACGAAACAAAGGTAATGGGCCATAAAAATCGATGGCCAACAATTCATTTGGGTTTTGGGCTATAATAGGAGTCAATATTCCCGCATAATTTTTATTCGCCGGTTTATTTTGTCTGCATCCATGGCACATCTGAAGTGTAGTAATAATCGACCTATACATATTTGGCCAATAATACCACCTCTGTAAAATTTTATTCACTTTAAGTGCGCCATAGTGTCCATATGTCCTATGTACATAATTTATTAAGCGCATTCTTAAGCTTTTGGGTATGACTATTCTCCAGTAATCGGTTCCTTCTTTGACCTGAAACATCAACGTTCCGTTTATCATTTTATACCGATTTATTTTATTATTATTTTTTTTTGCGTCGGTTTGCTTGCGTAGGTCAGTATCATTGTAACGTTGTATTATCTTTTTGCATGTGGGATCGGATGACTGAAAAATTTTTATCCTCTTCATGTCCCTTTCCATCGACATATCCGCATCTATTATAAGTGGAGTTAACCGTGCTCCCTCTAATGTTAAATTTTGGCCTTATCCGGTACCGGATTTCGGCTCAATATGTCCGGCACGATATTTTCCTTCCCTGAGCAATGAACCACTCGGTAGTTAAATCTTTGTAAATATAACGCCCACCTTATAAGCCTATCGTTTGTTAAGTAGCATTTATTTATAAACTCTAGACTCTTGTGATCCGTAATAATAATAATCTCGGATCCTAATAGTAAATGTTTAAGTTTATTTAACGCCCATATGATGGCCAGTGCTTCTCTTTCTGTAGTCGTATAATTTCTTTCTGCAGAGTTTAAATTTCTACTTAAAAAAAGACTTGCGGTTTTTTTCTTTATTCTCTTGAAATAATACAGCCCCCAATCCCACTTTACTGCTGTCGGTCTGGAGCATAAAAGGTTTATTAAAAGCCGGGTATGCGAGTATGACGTTTTTTTCAAAATTTTCTTTAATTTTGCTAAATGCCT
The DNA here is from genome assembly GCA_028023455.1 of Epiperipatus broadwayi. Lineage (NCBI taxonomy): Eukaryota > Metazoa > Onychophora > Udeonychophora > Euonychophora > Peripatidae > Epiperipatus > Epiperipatus broadwayi. The sequence goes on along the minus strand of JAQFVV010012646.1, from coordinate 622,522 downwards.
CGCTTTGTTTTTTAGTCCACTCCCACCTGCTTTCTTTTCTAAGCAATTGTAAAAGTGCCCCTGTGTCTACAGAAAATTTCTCGTAAAACCTCTGATAAAAACCACATAGGCCTAAGAATGACCTAAGTTGTTTTTTATTCTTAGGTTGAGGAAAATGACTTATAGCGTCAATCTTATCAGGATGAGGTCTCACTCCTTGAGCACAAACGAGATGCCCTAAAAACAAAATTTCTTTTTGCAATATATTACTTTTTTTTAGATTTATCGTCATATTTTTCTGCTGGCATTCTTGAAAAAATATATTTAAACTTTCCAAATGTTCTTGAGGTGACCGTGATGCTATAACAACATCATCCATATAATATACAATAAGTTGTTTTACCCTATTGGATAACACTTGGTCCAAACATCGAAGCAACCCTGACCCACTGTTAACTAACCCAAATGGCACTCGCTGAAACACATATGTATATCCCTCATATCTAAATGCGGTGTATTTTTGGTCTTCTATATGTAATGGCATCTGCCAATAACTCGATGTTAGATCGAAAGACGAAAAATATTTCTTCTCTCGGAATTCCAATAGTAAGTCTGTGATACGTGGCGGCACATCTCTATCAGGAATCGTAATGGTGTTTAACTGACATGCATCTAAACACACTCTCATTGAACCGTCTTTTTTTTTACTATCACCAGAGGATTTATATATGGGGATTGCTGTTTTTTTATGATACCCCATTTTTCCATCTGTTGTATTTGTTTGTCTACTTCACTTTTATATTTAACTGGAATGGGGTATGACCTGCCCTGGAAGTGAGTCTCTGTTTTTACTTTGATACGATGCGTATAGCCCTTTATAATCCCAGGATTCATAGCAAACACTTGTTTGTGCCGCTGCAATATCTCTCTAAGTTGGTCTTTCCCTTCACTATTATCCTTTTCTAACTTGCTTACTTTATCGTCTATCTCCATATCAATATCATCTACTCTCACACATGCTATCCTATTGCTTAGTTTATTACGATCACTAAAGGGTACTTTTTCATTTTTTATTATTACTACCTTTTCATTAAAATTGATTTTTGTCCCCGTTTGATACATAAAGTCAGACCCCAGTATCATATCTTCTATTAAACCTGGCATAGATAATAGCGTATGTTGTATTATATTTTTTTTTCCCACTTGTATTTCTCCATATACTTGAACGGGGTCGAGTTTGACTTTTTTCCCATTTGCCATAGTTATTTCCGATTTCTTTAATGGTAATGTATGCAGTGATCCTTCTGACTTCTGATTTGATTGAGCATTTTGTTCGAGATTATGGAGACCTGACTTCCCGAGTCCAACAGAGCTTGTACTTCAATCCCCTGTAATTTTACTGCAATTACAGGGCACGTTTGCTCCGCCATTGTCTGAATTTTTTCTTCTTCTTCTATAATAATGTTTAATAATTTGAGATGCGTTTCTTCTCCCTCTTCTTGTTGCTGTATGTTTTCCTCATCCGTTAGTGCTTCCAAGACTTCTTCTAACCCTTCGTGTATGCACGTCTTTAACCTATTCTGTATATTTCTTGGCATATTTCTGCTTATTATATTCATAATCTGGCATTCTGGAATCGGATATTCAATTACTCTTCTTAACTTCATCATTTGTCTCAAGAAAAATTGTCTATACCCCATCCCCTTTTCTTTTGAATATTTTTCCGTTTCTACGTCCCTTTGTAATCTTTCTTGCCTTTCTATGTTCCAAAATCTTCGTATCAGAGCTTTAGTGTACTGTTTAAAACTATCGGGCTTCTCATATATAGTTCTCCACCATCTCTTGCTGTGCCTTCCAGATAGCTACTTGCTATGATTATTTTTACCTTCTCTCCTACTTTGTATATATCAAAACACTCTTCTAAACTTTCTATGTGTTCGAATAATGTTTCCTCATTTTTCCTGTCGAAAATTAGTATCTCTATTCCGTCTTGCATTTTTACTCGAGTTATATTTTCAATTATTTCCTATAGTACTAACTCCCCCCGATGGAGTCCTGACCCCGTAATCCCATCTGAAATCCACCCCCTTACTAAAAAATTTACTCTCTTTTAATTCTAATCTCTGGGCGTTAATCTCTTGTTAACGAGCCCCATGTTGGGCGCCATTTTCTAACTTTCCCCTCCTCACTCCTTTGTGACACGACAACTTTCTTTCTTCCCCTACTAACTGAATTTTAGTTATTAGAATCGTCATCGAGGGCACCACCAAGGATTTCTCTCTTGGAACCTGGTCACGTAACTTTACATAAACCTGGTCTTTATTTATTTTCGAACGACGATTCACTGATTATAAACTTTGATTATAATCTCACAGGGGTTTTTCTTTAAGAACACTAACTAATTATTATAAATAATTCAAGAATTCAAGAATACGTTGGACAAAAAAAAACTTTTAATTTCTTTTACTACTATTTATTATTAATAACCTCATAATTCTATCCGATCCAGAAAGAACTGACTTACAATTTCTGATTTTCCCTCTGTTTACTTTCTAATTATGCTTCCCAAATATTTACCATAGATTTACTTGCGCCTACACTAATACTGCGAATTCTAGCAGACGTGTATATAAGACGACTTATAGTATTTTTAATCTTTCCTGAAGTTTATTTTTAAACTCCACTTTCTTTGGTAAATAAATAAATTGCAAGAAATCTTACAATGAACGTATAAGTGTCTTTCGTTTTCTTATACTTTCAATTCTTTCCTTATTTTCTATTAACAAACGAGTAACGCCCCAAAGTTCTCTGTTACTTGGCGATGCACTTTTATACCCCCACCCTGTTGTTACTCTCTAGATCGAATAGATATTAAATAATTTAAAATACAGTTCTTCCAATATTTCATAAAAAAATATTGAACGAAAATTAACATTAATAGATTACAATATTAAACAAATTTATTTCCCCCCTCTATTGTTGAAACATTCGTAATAAACATAATAAATGAACATTAAATTAAAGATAAAGTTCTATTACGCTTTACTTAGAGTTCTCATTAATTGAAAAGTTTATAATTACCCTGATCGATCAGAGCGAAGTGGCCTGATTTTCATAGGTTTTACATTCCATTGGTCGTGCCTTTGTCCTTGTATATGCGAATTTTATGAGTGTTCCTTTGGTTGTCCGGCTAGCAATATCCATTTCTTCCATTCCATAACTCTCTCGATAGCTTCATTCAGATGGAGTGGCGGTCAATTCCCTAAAGGGGAAGGTTGTGATAACTTTAGCCGCTATACATTTGACAAGAGTCCGCAAAATTAAATTCCAATAATAATAATTTTTATTGTTCGAAACACAGCTGCTTTCTTTATTGTCTTTGCTGGTCTCTAAAGTCAAGTCAACTGATCTCTCTAAAAGCGATCTTATCTCCACTCTTTCTTATCTTTTTTTTAATTAGCATAATAGCAATTACTAACCAAATATTTTTACTTTGTGAAAGTTTCAACAATAGAGTATAATTACTACCAAGAATCTAATTTTGTTTTCTTTTCCCCACCCTTTTATCTCTCGAATTTTTCTCCCTTTTAATTAAACACTTTTAACATTTTTTTTTTTATAAATTATATTCAATTTTATTTGTTTATCTCAAAATAAAAGTTCAAAATTTTTACCCTTTCCATTAAATCAAAACCATTTGTTAATTAACCCTTAAACCGCTAATTAAATCATTGGTTGTATGAGATAAAAATCAAATCTTTTAATTGGCCAACTCACAAACTGAAGACAAAGCCTATTGTTAAAACATATTCGCCTATAATATTAAATTCAACTCAGATACGTTTATAAAAAGTATATAATTAATTTTTCAGGTCATGAAGAAAACGAAAGTTCTTTCAAAAATAAATTGCTATTTATTTATTCTAAGATATTCTATATCGGCAACATAAAAGTTATAATGTAAACAAAAAGATCGACTTTTACGTTATAGAAAAGTAAATATTTCTTTTTACTACATCTTCAATATATTTACTTAAATCTTCAATATTTTTCGAAAATAATTTTGTTTTTTTATTATTCTCTCTGAAAATTATGTTTAATTTCCATAAATATTATTTAATAATAATTTAAATCGTATTCAAAATGAAAATCTCAGCGTTTTTCTTTATTTTCTTTGATCAGGCAGTTTCTTTGTTCTTTCCAGCCAATCAGAATGTCTTTTTCGGCTGAGAGCATGCTAAGAACCAATCACAAATAATGTTCCTTCTTTGTTTAGGTTTAAATGCGTTTTTTTTTATTTTTTACTTCTAAAATAAATCGGAAGATGTCACCATCGTACAGAACTTTTAAAAACGAATTAAATACGTATTTAACGAATTTTATCGTATAAAAACGAACTGAGTTAGAGTGATTTTAGATGTCGACGAGGAGTCTCATCGAGCGCAGGAAAAGGGTTAATTCTTTTTTTCATTTTACAAACTATTTAACTTCAAAAATATTTATGCCAAATTATAAATATGTGAGCTTATATATATATATGAGCTGACTTAAAATATCAGCTCAATATATATAATATTACATATTATATTAATCTACTTCTTCGATAAAATTACTTAAAGATATATATAGTTCATACACTTATTAAACAATTTTCTGTACAAGTTTTTTAATATCAAGTAAATGTTTTTGATGATGTTTTTCAATAGGCTTGAGGTTAAAATAAGTTTGGATTTTTACAAGTTATTTCTTACTGTTTAATAATTAATGAATATTATTTAGATCATTTCCTTTTAAGATCAATGGTTTTTGATAATAATTCATCAAAAAAAGTTTTTTTTGTTGTTGTTGGCTTTTAAAAAATTAATTTATATATCATCAGTTATAAGTTTAGTTGTGAGTATTTTAATAAATGTTCAAATTAATTTATCTTGATTAATATTGTTTGTTTGATGATGATTATATTATTGAATGATTAGTGATTTGGTTAATACTAATCATATCACTAAATAGCAGCAATAATAACATTATTTCATAATACTAACTACATCATTATGTAGCAACTAGTTTAATTTCAAAAGTTTAACTTTTGGCAATCATTTAGATTTTTTTTTTACTTTTAATATTTTTTTTGTATATATTAAATTTATTCTCAGATGAATTTATATCATATTCAGAAATTTTGTTAGGTTTTAGTAAATATTTACAATTTTTAACTACATTGCAACTAGTCAATATGGTTTCACTCAGAATAATTTTTGTTATTGTTGTTGACAATATTTTTTATTCAATTTTTAATTAAATCTAAAAATTTTATAATCATTTTTTCTACTATTACTGCATAGAGTTTCTTTATTAAATTTCTTCCTGATTGTTTATTTTTTATATTAAGTTTTGACGTAGTTTAATGATTATTTTGTACATGAATACACTAAAAGTTCTGTTTACAACAGTTTCTATCAGTATCCGGGTTTGAGATTATGTCTAAATACATCAATTTGTAAATCCTTTTTAAAGTTAGAACTATTGTTTTAATTTGTAATGTGAACATATAATTTTATATAGCAATAGAAAAAAGTGATATATAAATAGTAACTAGCTGTGACTATGATCTGAATTTTGAATCCCATGCGGAAAAAACTTGAAAATTTGTAGATTCTTATCAAGTTAAGGTTTTTTTTTTTTTTCAGATAAATAAATGTTGCTAACCCAAAAAACCAATCACTATTGGTCTGCAAATGGGTATCTATCCATTTTTACTAGATTAAAACAAAAATGAAAAATCATTCCATTCCTCACCATTCAGAAATTAACAAGCCTTTCTCTACAAGGGATTATTGACAAGACCATTGGCCTAGAATGAGTTAGTTAAGAATCATTTCATTTAATTTTACTTATATCACAAAAGAATGTTGATGAAAAACAATTGTGGATATATTTATATGTACGTGCTTATGTGTTGTAAAGTATTGTTTATGTGTTGTCAAATCAATTTTAACTTTTGGAAATTATGAGTGTTCTTTTTAAAAATGCTGCTTCTCACATTTTTTCAATTTTCAGTAGTCAATCCATCTAAATGCAAGTCACTTTTTTTAATCATAATCTTTGTGAAAATTATTGAATAAATTAAATTGTCTCATAATATGACAAAAATAAAACAATTTAAAGTTGGTCATTTGTGTTTCAAAAAGGACTGGCCTTAGTATTTATTGATCCATCTTGCTAACTGAAGTATTTTCAAAATTTTTATTCAATATACAATTTAAAACATTAATACTTTTTTGTTTGTTTTTTAAAACCTAAATTTACCATTTATAGAGAATCAGGGAAATATTAAAGTTTGAAAAATAAAATGTTGACAATATGTCTCTATCTGTAAATCTCTTTTCATGTCATTTCACTGTAACTATTGCCAGTGTTAGACTGTGAAAAATATCTTGCTTACATGATCCTTTATTGTTTTGTTAATGATGAATTAAGAAGATAAAAAGTGTCATTGAATTGTATGTCTTCACTTTTAACTTTAAATTCAATTGCTGTCACTATAATCATAATCTTTGTCTTTTTCATAACCATAACTTTTCTCTCAGTTAAATAATTTTTTAAATAAATAAATTATAATCAATTGTTCAAAAGAACAACAGACAACTGAACACCAAATGTTTAAAGACCAGTTCCATTAATATGAACTGATAACTGATCCTAAAACATATAATTCTTAAGACTACTCAATTTTACAGTTTTAATTTTTTTACTGACTGGCTTTCTATCTCCATTTTCATCTATAAAAAACTAATGTCATGAATGTATCCATTAATGTTAATATTTCTTCCATTAATTCTAAATCCACATCTTTTTTTTTTTTTTTCCTTATTACTTATATTTAATATAAAAGTTAAATAAATATTACAGTAGTATAAAATCTTTTTCTTTTACTAATATAGAACTATTCTATTTAACCAAAGCTTATTTTAATAATAGTTTCTATTGCCACATAAATTTCTCAAAAGAACAATAAGATGCTCTGATACATGCATTTTTGACATAAATTCCATAATTCAATATGATCAAATAAATCAAAAGCTTTATTGTAATCAATAAAAAACAAATATAGAGTTACTTTTATAATTCCTGATCTTTTCAATTTCATCAACAATAATGTGCTTTTTTTTTTTTTTTATCTTCTCTGGAATTAGCTAGTATAGATGGCAATCCTTTTCAGTGTAATGAAAGAAAGAAAAAAGAGTAAAATTAGGTCCATCTAGAAACATTAAAAATGATGCAGAATATTTTTAAAGAATAAAATGGATGACAGAAAGAAATAATCAAAAAAAAAAAACCATAGATAATACTAAAAAAAAAACTTATCAAACAATCAAGTACTTGTCCATGAAAAAGATACTGTTTATGATTGGTTACCACTAGTCATAAAGAAATAGTAATCATTATGAACAGATTATTTTAATAAAATGAATAAAAGAATAGAGAAGTCCTAGATCAGTCATAATTGCAATACTGAAAATAGATTTAGCAGAAATATAATAATTAATGAAAAGATTCAGATGGGAAATAAATATTTAACAATGATTATAGATTAAGATAGTTAGAAAACAAGTAAACATCAATTAAGAAAGACAGATGCTTTTCTAATGATGGAAATAATCCTAAAGCTGTTACAATCAGCACTGCAATAACTAAACGGGCATTTAATAAGAATAAAGGTTTAAGTTATGGTCTATTTAAGTTAAAAAAAAAATTTTCTCATATGTCATAGCATCGGCCGGGACGCGAACCCACAACTGTCTGCAACCAACTACTTGCTTGCAAGGCAGCTGCGATGACTTCTCGGCTAACAACGCTTGACATTTAAGTTAAATTTAATAAAAAATTTGTTAATTTTTTTCAAGTAGAGAAAAGATCTGGATAATTAAAAACAAAAGCAGAAGCTTTTGGGATATTGATTTAAAAATTGAAAGTTTATAAAGATAGCAGCTACATTGTTGCTAAAAAAAATTGTTTAAGAAAACTAGAAATTAAAAAGAAAAAAATTAAATTGTTTACGAGCTCAGAGCTAAGAATAATGAAAGATATGTTGTAAAAGTCTATGAGATGGAAAGAAAAAAAAGTTGACTGATAATAGAAAAAAGTTGTAGAAATAATGTACAAAATTTGCATTTTATCATATAGGTAAATCAATCAAGAAAATTTATTTATTTTATGATTTTGGGAATTAATTAGCAGAGTAATAAAATAAATGTATTCTATTGATGACCGAAGACAGATATGTATGGTGTAAATACTATACATGTGTGCATTTATAGAATTGTATATATACATTATATGTATTCATACAAAAACATGTGTGCATATATATTATATATGCCCAGAAGAAATAGTTTTATATGATGGGCAACAGATTCATCAGTAATTTTTTAAAAGTATTTATTATTAACTCGTTAATGAACTTCTAATAATTTTTATGATCATTTGCTTGTGACATTGACATTTAATAAATTAAATCTCTAATGAATGTAGCTACTATCATTTATCAAAGCAGCAAAACTAATTCCTTTCAATAAATTCAACACACTCTAATCTTAAGTTACCTGCTAGCTGGCCAATATTGAAAACTTAGCAGGTGATCGGAATAAAAAAAATGAAACAAAGACTTGTTAATTAACCGTTGCCGTGAAGAATCTGATTATCAAATTTAAACCTTTCACGATTATTTTTAATAGTAAACTTTAAATCTTTATTAAAAACATTTTAGAAAATAAGCTTTACATGATTTAATTGAAAATATTAATAACAATGGATGGTAGAAACAGAAATTTAATCAAAGTTTTAATACATAACAGAAATGATTATATATATATCATTAGCGAATTCTTAAGTACTATACATGCTTTACATGCCTTGATAGAATGGAACAGTGATGGATCCAAGAGCTAAATGTCTTTGGATCGCAGATGCTCTAAAGTCACATAATCTCCTGTGTGACAAAACTTTCGATTATTTTTAAGTATTATGTTGCTAATATTGACATTTTGTTTTTGTTTTTTGTTTTTTTAATTATGTTTATTTAATTTTTTCCATATGTCATAGCATCTGCCGGGACGCGAACCCACACCCGTCTGCAACCAACTACTTGCTTGCATGGCGGCTGCGATACCTCTCGGCTAACAACGCAAGACTATGTTTATTTAATTAACATACGATAATACTATTTTAAAAAATTTCAAAATGTACAATAATATTTAGAAAATCCCATTGTATGCACTTTTATTTAGATATACTGTATATAGAAAATTACTTTGTCTTGAGAACCATTTCCAAAGTAATTATCAAAATACCAATCATAGCTTTATTTTCGTTTACAGTTATTTGTAGGTTATTTAAAAAATCAAGTGATATTCAAGTACTAAAAACAAAGAACAATAATTTTACTCAATTGACTAGACTAAATATGTTTTGGAAAAAAAAAATCAGGAATTGAGTCAAAAATATTTACCCAATCATACTTATCATTTGAAATAAAATGGCTGGAAACTTTTTTTAAAAAAAAAAAAGTTCTAAGAATTCAAAACTTGTGCTATTAATTAGGACTAAGTTATTATATTACCACTCCAAGTTGGTCTTAAAAAGCTACAAGGAAATACGGAGAAATCTATAAAAAAAACCAACAATATAATTTTGAGATACACTTTTTTATATTCTAGCACATACACAAAAATTATTAAAACGAAAAAAAAAAAAGAAGGAAATCCATGGCATAAATTATGCACATTTATTTTGGCATGCCATGACCTAGATTTGGTTAAATGATTCGTGAATTTTTTTTCCAAATCATAACCATGTAACTTTTTTTTTTTTAGATTGTCAGAAAATAGTCTACCCAGATAGCATTCTGAATTGTTTAATAAATATATGTTTAGCTATTATTAATTAAAAGCCAAATACGGCAGGTTAATCAGAATGATTTGTTAATGCACTAATTGCAAAAGTGAAATATGATTGTAATATGATGCAGCCATCAGCCCATGTCATACTTTTCTGGGCATTACTCTTATGATTTACTTTTAACCTTTAAATATAGGGATTTGATCTCAGACTTTCAAGCCACTTCACTATCCACACTATATCATACTACTGACATACATGACCACACATATGCAGAAAAGATAAATAATCACCAATATACATTTCAGTTGGTCCAGATTACCAGCTCCCATATATATATAAAACCAATGTTCAGTGTATATTAAGATAGCAAATCCTTACATTTTAATGGACAGGATTCAACCTACTCCAACCTCCAACTCTTCAGCCATCATACCATTAAAAATCTGATGATAGAATTCCCAAATCCCATGCTGATGACAATATTGTTGTCATACATACCCATGTTGACCTCAAGTCACTCTGAACCCTCATGTATAGGACAGTATCCATTTAAATACATAGAGGGATGGGCAGAATGCAGGCTTGATATGTAAGATTTGAAATAGCAGGCACTCTTAAACCTGGAGCCTAATTGTAAATATAGGAGATTTGAACTCAGACTTTCAAGCCACTTCACTATCCACACTATCTCATATTAATGACACACATGATTACTCACATGCAGAAAAGATAAATAATCACCAATATATGTATTTTATGCTAAATCAGAACTCATCAGTTGGTCCAGATTATCATTTCCCATACAAATATATATATATAATCAGTGCTCAGTTTATATTAAGATAGCAAATCCTTACATTTTAATGGACAGGCTTCAACCTACTCAAATCTCCAACTCTTTAGCCATTCATACCATTGAAAATCTGATGATAGAATTCCCAAATCTCATGCTGATGCCAATATTATTGTCATGCCCATGTTGACCTTTAAACAACATTAGGAATTTTTTTTTACTTTTATATTTAATTTTTGTTCCTATTTTAAAAATGGAAAAAAAAATTTAGATCAATTTTTGAAATTAATCTGTTATTACAGTTCAATAATAATATTCTATTTTGGTAAATAAATTTATAAGCACTATTTTTTATGATTTTTATTTATCATAAGTTTAATTATGGATATAATAAAGTGACATTAAGCGCCAAAATAAAGCCCATCTTAACCATCCCTTTCCCCCCATTTTTTTAAGCTGAAAGTATATTGAAAAACCTTTCACTACACAATCTGACATTTTTATCACTAGGCTAAATATCATATGACATAATTCATCTGCATGTTATAAAAAGCAAAATGATTATGTGCTGAAAAATAATAATTTTGTTTTCTATAACTTTCAGATGAATCATGACCTAAAGTTCTTAGCCTAACAAAAAAAATGAATAAACTTATACCTAAAAGTTTCTGAATCTACTTTCAATTTAGTAAAATAAAAAAACCAAGAATAGATAGTAAAGTTCTGTCTGCATTTTAGTGCTCAAATAAAAATGAAGCAGATTTTAATATTATTTTCTTGTCATATATTCCCTTTCATTAATTTTGTTATTACTAAATGCTATCAAGTTAAAGATAATTTTCAGATAATCATACATATAGCATTTTTCCAGGATGACCATCACTTGTTGGGTTTTTCAGGCTGCTCATTATTGCATTGATAATATTTGTCTCATTGTTGACAGTCTTTTTCTTTCATCATCATTTTTATTAAGAATTAAAGTTCTCTAAATGTGCAATATGATTGTTGTCTTTAATCTATTATTTCTGTAATAAATTAGATCACATGATCTAAATATGTCAATATAAACTTGATCACTTACATTTTTCTTGTTGCCTGTGGAATTCTCAAAAGTCTTACCAACATCACAGTTCAAAAGCATTATTATTTTTTCAATAACAAAAAAAATTGATTCCTCATAAAAACAATAAAAGATATTCTTTATTGTATGTTATACTAATAAAATTTCACAAAATATAAACTTACTGGTATTACAATGGAGCTGTAGAGTATGCTGTATCAAAGTATATATCTTCATTTATATACTATTCAATAAAAATTGTAAACTAACAAAAATGTAAATAAACAAATAAACTCAAAACTCATAAATTTAATATATTTTACAATGTATAAACAATATTTTTTTCATTTCTCAGTATCATACATAATCACATTAAAAAAAATTGTAAATATATTTCACAATAATGTCTCAAAGCACTGTAAGCAATCATGTTTTTAATATTTGTATGGGTTATGTTGAACAGACATAATTTTATTCCTCTTTTATTCCCATTTTGAAATTTGATGAACAGTATATTGTCTAAGAAAATGTTTTCTAAGCTTAATGCCAAAGATTTACAAAATTTTACAACATATTAAAAATTGATAGCGAGTTAAAAACATCAAAACAACTAGAGAAATCCTAATTTCTTAATAATAAGACCATTATTATGTTTTTATTAAAAGAAAAAGGTTATTGGAAAAAAAAAGACTATCACTCAAAACATATTCAATAGCGACAAAAATCAGACATTTTGCTATTTATTTAAAAAATAAAAATATGGTCTAGTTAGTTTTTCTTTTCTTATTCTTACTGTTTCATGCACTCAGTAAAATATATGTAAAAGTGTCCCCTCAATTTATTATTAATAATTATATTATTATGATTAATTAAAAATTTTGTTTATACTATAATTTGAATTTGTATATTCATACTATATATATATATATAAGCATCTATGTTATATATATATATATATGTGTGTGTGCATGTTGAAAAGTATATATATATTTGAAATTTAATAAATAATATGTATTGTATTCTAATCAAAGTTTATCACCAATATGTGAGTTATATGCCATGTGTAATGTATGCAAGAGAGGCTTGGAATAAAATATAACATATCATGGCTCCATTGTGTAATCTAATTAATTAAATACAGTTTCTTTTTCAGTGTTCAACTTTTAAAGCCTAAAGAGCCACAGTAAACAAAGACAATTTATAACAAATATGTCCCTACATCTAATAATCTTTTCCATATTTTTTATTGTAACTCCAACCAATTTTCTTTCTGTACTGAATCTTTTAATTACTAAATTATTTGTTATTGATGTCAATAAGGCAAAGGGTCAAACATTTTGTTGATCCTCATTATCAATTATAAAACATACTAGCTGATCCTGTTTAATCATTGTTTTTTATATATAAAGTATTTGTAAAATATTCATTTTTTTCTCTCACATTTTTATTGCATTATTTCTATTATATTTTAAGATGCAATTTTTATTTACTTAATTAAAACTAATAGATTTGTTTCAGTGCTATAAAATATATAAAAACATTATATCATCAAAATATTTATATATAATAAATGTTTTACATTTTAACATACATTAAATTATTTTAGTATTAAATATATATATTATTCTTTATTTTAAATTATAATCACTTTGATTTTTTTTCCTATATGTCAAAGCATTGGCCGGGATGCAAACCCACACCCATCTGCAACCAACTACTTGCTTGCAAGGCAGGCGCGATGACCTCTCGGCCAACAACGCTTGACTATTATAATCACTTTGTTTTTTAACTTTTCTAATGAGATATAAAATTGTTTTTATTTTTAGTTAATAAGTGGTTCTGTATCATCAGCACATCTAAGATTGTTTTCATCCAATCTGTATTTTCCTCATATATTGTTAGTTATAAATGCATGATTTCATTATATCCAGTTTTTTAGGATCTTCAAAATATCAATTGTATGTTAGATATTTTGACAAAAATTTATAAAATAGATATTTATTAATTCTAATTAACTAAATATAGTTCAAAAAATAAATAAGAAACAACAACAACAAAATTCTCATAGAAAACTGAATTTTTTTAATTCGGAGGAAAATTAACTTATCAGAAATAAAAATATTTTTTTACTTAAAAAAAAATATTTTCTTGAAATTTTATGATTTATCTTTACTTATGTTAAAATTAATTATTATTCTTATTAAAGGTTTTTCAAATAGAGAGACTTGACAAACGTGCAAATGGCATTCTATTAAATCAACTTGATTAAAATACTTTATATATTACTTTATAGAGAGATATACATTTATTCACATTTAACTTTTTTAAAAAAAACATATGTTATACTTTGTTAAATCTAATTAAATTATTTATGAAATTAATAATCAGCACACTTACATGGAATACAAATGAAATGAGAAATTAATAGAAAGATGCAAAGTAATAGTTTTGATAATACAGAAAGAATAAGTAAATGGAAAAAAAAGAAAATGTTATTGGAACTGGAAATAAAAAATAAAACAATTATTTTTATATAGTAAAACCATTTGTATTGTTGATACCATTTAGTAATAGATATTTTGTCAACCTTCCCCCTCCCCTTATTCCATTCAACACTCTTTACTTAAGAAATCAAAATAACTATGCAAAATAATATATTTTAAAACATATAGAAAAAAATTAACTTAGAAGTAACTATAATTACTTATTTAATACCAGATATACCTTACCAAAAAGACCATCATTTTTTTTAATTGGTTACTTTAACAATTTTTTTCCCACTGAGGTGAGCCATAAGTTCGAACCAATTGGTCTGGGGATAAGAATATTCCAGATAGAGATTTTAAATATTTTCTCTTACCACACTTATCAATTAAGAGCTTATATGAGCTATTGGTATGTTCTCTATATTATATATTTGTAAATACAAACTGATAAAAGCATTGTCACACTATATATGACTTGCTTTATTGATTATTTTAAGATTTAATGTAAATTAAACAAAACATTTTAATATTGTATAAATAAATATGATAAATGTACCCAATCATTTTTGTATTACTGTTTATTAATGGCTCATAATTTTTCAAAGTCTATATAAATGTCACTATATATATATATATATATATATAATGTTTAATTTTAATAATTATTTTGTAACTGATTATTATCCTATGAATTTGACTATCAATAAATGTGAGAAAAAAAAAATGTTTGAACCAACTCAGCCTTCAGAAATGTAGCCAGCAAGTTATTATTAAAGTAAATTAAAATTAAATTTTTAAAATATACATGCTATACTTGATAAATGAATTTGATAGCATTACGGATGACTGCTTTGCAAAAACAAAAATTATGGTTATTAATGGTGGAATTAATTGGTTTGACACATTACAGCCTCATGAACAAGCATACATTCACCAATCAGACAACAGAGAAAATAGGGATTTTATATATATTGACCAGTTGTACACAGCCTTTTGAAAGGTTGCTGTTTTGATATATGAATTTGGCAGCATTACTTCTTTTGCATTAAATTCTTTGTAATAAAAATTAAGTATTATTAAATATAATATTTGTAATATTTTTTAATTGGTTGCTTTAACAAATTTTTTTAAGGTTTAATGTAAATTAATCAAATGATTTTAATATTATATAAATAAATGTGAGAAATTCACAAGTGAAAAAAAAATGTTAGATTTGTACCTGGCAAGGTATTAATACATTTATTTATTTATATTAATAATTTTGTGTCCCTGGCTAAAAGTATGGTTAACAAAACTATTAATAAAGCTAAATGTATACAGCTAAGAATCCAAGGGAAAAAGTGACATAAAAGATATTTTTGATACAAACAGATATTCATGCTGGCAAAAAATCTATTTATTAATCTCAAGCATTTGTAAAGAAGAAAAGATATTACATAATTGAATGTGTTGCAAATATAATCTATCTATTCGATTTGTGAAATTGATTTTAAGTTTGTATTCAGAAACAATAAACTTATAAAAGTAGTTTTGTGGTAAAAAATAAGGCAACATCAACTCATTGATCTGAAACAATATGCTTATTTTCATCTGTGATTGATGATATTCTAATAGTATGGTAAGACAATAACTTAACACAACTGAACAGCTATCTAGAAAATTTGATGATGCTACAATAATTTTCCATAACATGAGTGGAATGTTACCTTTCTGGATAAGTGAATAATGAAATAATACTATGGCTTTTCACTAGTTAAGATTATATATATGTTTTGTTAGATGCTAATTTGCAAAATTATGTTTAAAATGTTTATTTTTCTAGACCACATAAGATAGCTACTCTAAACACGATTTATAAAAGTATTAAACAATTTAACATATTTAAAAGATCTTTAATTTTGAGTTGGAGATCAGATGAAATTAATCTGGATGTGGAAAATACATGATGTCTTTTAGCAAAACGTATGATTTCAATATTAATAATAATTGTAAAATAGGAGGAATTGGTAGTATTAAATGTATGATTCTATTTTTTTTCTAAATATGGATTCTTCAGATACAAAGTCATCAAGACCAGAAAGAAGAACAGCCCAGATGGCTAAGGAATGTCAAGATTTAACATCAATATAGCTACTTTTAGTGATATTTGTTTTCCAGAGAAAGAACAGGTGGATAGTTACAAGTTTTTTGGAAGGAAAAATCAACTAGTGAAAGGAGAATGCATGGTATTATTTTTTGAATTTCTTGTTGTATCAATAGAAAGCTAATAATGTAAAAACTTAACATGGTATCATTGATCACTTTATTAGTGAAAATGCTATGGACATATTGTATTCTGACAATGCAGGGAAAGCTTTTAAAAGAACAAAAATAATTTATTGGCTTTAATGTAAGTGTTGGTATAAATAAAAGACTTTACCTAAAAATTGTTAGAAATAATAATATTGGTGTCATAAATTTAAATGTTTGCATTTTTGAATTTTTACATAACACATGGATTAATTAACAATCACAAACACTTTGATCACTCAGAGAAAATTATATAAAGGAATATGGATGCATCCATGCTTAAAACAGTTGTTTTTTATAGATTATATTATAATATGGACTCAGAATTCAAGAGAAATTTTATATTATGTGATCAATTTCAAGCACAAATTGTTGCATAGATCATAGGTTACTATGCTCCAAAATTAAAATTGATAGTTGTATTAAAAATTGATTTTATTTCAATTATATTGACAAGAAAATTTAAGTTTATTCTATAAAAGTATCTATAATGTATGTGCTAACTTTCAACACCTATTAGCCATTAAATTGCTAATTTGGATTTTCAGGATTGTAGGATTATTTTCCTGACAATAATCTTATTATTAGTGATTTAATTAAAGGAAATAAGTGGCATTTACTGTTTGACAGAATTATGGAATTTCACATAAATATACAAATTTGGACAAATAACAAAGAGGCTTAAAAATGATTGGATTAAATCTACAATGGGGATATATTTGTAAATCACAGTGACTTCAGATTTTCTAATGCACTGAAAGTAATATATGGACCTGGGAAATGGTATTATAATCTTATTAAATCTCTTATATGATTACAATGATATTTTAAGCAGAATTGAAATGATAACTTTGTTATCTATTTTATTTACTCATTTAGATTTAAATAAAGATATCCAGCTTATTGAAGTCAAAAACAGCTTTTTGTAGTCTTAAAAATAAAAAGGTTGCAGGTCATGATGAGATACCTGGAGAAGACATAAAATATGGTAATGTTATATCAGCTTCAAAAATGCAAAACTTTTTTTTATGAATTCATGAATTTAACAATGTTTATATACAATGTTTATATTATTCCAATTTTTAAAAATAATAAGAATAGACCAAGAGTAAAGTAATTGTCATGAAATACCATTACTGTACACTTTAGAAATGGTACTTTCAAGGATTGTGTTGAATGAGTTGCTTTCACTGGTAGATGACTCGGTGTCACTTTCGAAAACCAAAAGTCATTATAGATAAATATTTTGTATCAAGAACAAAGAATGATTTATATATTGCTTTTACCGGTTTAGTGAAGGCATTTAACTCAATTAAGCAAACAGGTCTATGGCATTGCTTTCAATTAAATAGTTGTTTATTTGATTTGCATTATACAATTTCTACATGGTGTAATAAAATGAAGTTATTACTAAGGGAGAAAATCTGGAGCATTTAAAATGAAAATTGATGTTAATCAAGTATGTATATTTGCTTCAACATTGTTTTCAATATTTATGGCAATTATCTTTGGCAAGTGTTTATAGGCAGTTTAATGAAATAGTAAAAGATAGGATACAGATTTGAAAGTAAAATTTTTTTAAATTTTAATTGATTAAAATCAAAAACAAAAACTTCATCTTCTTGGACTGAATTTACAGTCTACTTATGGCTGTGCTAACTTTTGTAGTTAAATAGATGATCAACAGAACATTCTTAATGTTTTGAATGTGATATATAAAGACTTTATTTTAATAATAATTGTTCAAAAAAGCCCCTCTTTTTTAATAAACAATGATGGAACAACTCCTCACAAAATTTTATCTTGGATGGTTATCAATTTGAGAATATAAGCCAATTTACATATCCTGGGAGTTTTATAAATGGAAGTATTAATGCTTTTAAAAGTTAAAAGTAAACTAATTCATTACAGGAAAATAACTACTGCAAGTAGGTATAAAGAGCTGTTATTTTACATAATTTATTGTATGGAAATGAGACTTGGATTCCTTATCAATGCAACATATGGATATTAGAAAAGATGCTTCATAAAATTTTAAAAATATAAAGGCAAGCTCATAAGACCAATCAATGTTTTCTTCAATTTATTGGATATGATATGCTTCAGTACACTAGTAAATAAAATAAAGTCATATATCACATGACCCAATTTTTTAAAGCTTGTAAATAAAAATAATGAGTGGTGCTAATTGCTTTAACAAACTTTATTGATAAATGCCACAAAAAATTACCATAGCCCCTCACTGAGGATTGCCAAAGCATGACACCAGTGGTCTGGGGATTGGGGATAATTTCTAGATAGAGATTTTTAAATGCTTTCTTTTGCAGCATTTATCAATAAAGCTTGTTAGAGCAATTAGCACCCCTCATTATTTTTATTTACAAGCTTAAAAAATTGGGTTGTGTGATGCCTTTTATTTTATTTACTATTTATAGTTTTACATTTAGGTCTTAAGTGATGTTATATTGCTAAGGCTATTAATATATGATTTGGCTGAAGATTTTTCAGCCCCATATAACTATTTAAGTTAGATAGCTGAGTTTGAAGACATATAAGTCTAAAAATTTCTGATTTTCTACTTAATAGTTAACTTTTAGATTAATGCTGGCTTTGAGTTGGTATTTTTTTAAATCTAGTGTCTGAAATTACCGTAGTGCCTCACTGAGCATTGCTAAAGCATAAAACCAGTGGTCTGAGAATTGGGGGATACTTTCTAGATAGAGATTTTTAAATGCTTTCTTTTGTGGCATTTATCAATAAAGCTTGTTAGAGCAATTACCACCGCTCATTATTTTTATTTATAAAAATTGGGTCATGTGATAGTTTTGCTTTAAGGTTTTAAGTGATATTATATTGCTAAGGCTATTAATATATGGCTTGGCTGAAGATTTTTCAGCCCTATATAGCTATTTAAGTTAGATAGCTGGGTTTGAAGACATATAGGTATCTGAAAATTTTCACATTTTTTACTTAAGTTAACTTTTAGATAAATTCTGGCTTTGAAATAATATTTTAGATCTAGTGTCTGAAATTACCCTAGCACCTCACTGAGGATTGCCAAAGCATGAAACCAGTGATATGAAGATTGAGAATGATTTCTAGGTAGATATTTTTAAATGCTTTCTTTTGCAGCATTTATCAATAAAGCTTGTTAGAGCAATTAGCACCGCTTTATACAGTACACTACTCTAAAATCACACTTTTGTTGGATTGGAAATGTGAAACGAATAAACAATGTAAGACTTTCTAAAAGGATATTTTCATAGTAAACTTGAATGTGGTTTTCATGGAAGAAATAATCTCTATTATATTTGAAGAATATTTTATTGAAATGCAATGTTGACTGTTTTTATTAGAAGATATTTCAGAGGACAGTATACACTGAAGAGCTATAATTAGACATGGTGAAGTATTTTAGAAATAAGTTTTCTGCAGAGAAAGTTAAAAGATAGAATCCCAAAATATCAAATAATGATAAAAATTATTCAACATGTTGTGTAAGTAAATGTAATTATGATTCACAGATTGGTTTATATAATCATCAAAAACCTCATCTCTAAAGTAGTTTCTTTTCTTTCTCTCTTGGATTTGGAATAACTATATTTTTTTGCTGCTGATGATAATGATTTCAACACATTTGAGATCAGAAAAAGCAACTTTTAAAATTTTATTTGAAACAAAGATCAACAAAGGAGAAAATATTTGCAATAGCAAAGAAATAATAATAATAGTGGTGAATATAGGGGCAAGGGATTTTCAGGACAATATCATAAATAAATTGCCTATAAGAATAATGGTTAGCAGTTTTTATGAATCTATAATCTATCACTTATAAAAACGCATTTTATTTGGATAAGAGGCTATATCAATATATAGGAAACTTTCATATATTGAGTTTTATAAAACCTAATAAAGCATTTTTGTGTTTGGTATTTTTGTAACTGCTGTTGACTAGCTGTCAATTGCAGAGACATTTTTTTAGCTCCATCAATCAGAAATGGCATTTAAATTTATTCCCTGATTTTAATCAGTAATTTGATAGATTGTGTTTCCTGTGGTTTGATTATCGCCTTTGCTCTAATTGTTGCTTCAAATGTGTGCAATTAATGGCAGCACTTTTAAAGTCTCAATGAGAACTGTCCAAAATTATATATTAAAACAAGTTACAACTTTTATATATAGACTATACAGAATATGTTATATACTATATATTTAATCATTAAGTATCTTTACATCTATCTTGTATATAAAATAATTACTTAAATAAAAATTGAAAAGGGTAAAATACTAACCTTATTAAAACTAATTACAATAAGATCAAAATATACTTGTAAAAAATAAATACAGAAAATTTTATGTAATATACATATAAAATAATAATTTTAAAAGGTTTACATATATATATAGAAAATTTCTACATAACATATTAATATAAAAATAATATGGTATTTAGGCAAAGGAGTACACTACATCATCAGTAGTAGTTTTCCACTGGCTGCTACTCTTAAAATAATTTGTTCTAACATCTTAATTTTAGAACATTACATACTTTAATGAGCCCCATATCATTAATATGCACTAAATATGATTTTAGCTTGTCATGAATTATTGTTTAAAGTATTTATTCTTTTCAAGTGATATCAATAATAATAAGAAAATCTGAAAAATTATATATAACTTTAATTTTCTTTTACTATTAAGTACATTTTTATAATTTAGATCATAAAATATTTTTCTACTTAATAACTTTTTTTTTACCTCCAAAAAATAAAAAAAATAATACCTTCAACATTATCTATTCAAATGTATATAAGACGATAAAAATCCTTAGTAGAATTTAACACTATAGCATCAATTAAAGGGAGAATCTAAAAAAAGGCATATGCTTTTTGCATTCAAAAATAAACTATTTTATTATAAAAGATCATTAAATTCATATATCACTATTAATGAAAAATGAAAAAAATGCTGTCAATATGTGTGTGTATGTAGGACTTAGTAATAAAGGCTAAAAATATCTAATATAAAATCCTAAGTAAAAAAATCTCATGTGTATTTAATAGAGTGACTACATTAAAATAATCAGAACAATAATCTAGCTACTAGAAAATTTTCTGAGGCAGATAGATCTCAAAACTATAATTACAGTATTTTTTAAGAGAGCCACAACAACAAGTATAATAAATAAAAAATGAAATGGCCTTATTGCTTAGAAGTTCATAAAATATTTTGAGTGCTAGAAGTATCAGAATTGGAAGTGATCTAAGTACCTTACACACCACTGCACTAAACCACACAGGGCAATATATACACTAATATTAGAATTTGAACCCTCATTAAATGATAATGGCAAGACATAAAAATCAACATATATATTGTAACTGATGGAATTTGATCAATGCTGGGTGATGGGTAGAATGATTAATCTGATCTGATGAAAAATCTAAAATCTAATTTAAATTAATCTAGTCTAGCTCAATCGGGTCGCCATTATATAATAAACCATCACAAAGCACAAATAATCTTTCTTAAAGTCTAATTTGTTTAAGCTATATGTGAAACGAAAGAATAATGAGATTATCTGCTCCAGACATCAACAAATCCATCACAATTACAACATAACTGCAATGAGCAGTAAAACCATATACTATTGCCCTAGACAATAATATATGATTAGGTTAACTACTTGATTATCAATCTAATGAAAATCAAATCCAATCAATAACTAAAACATATTCCAATATATATTTTATTAGCCTATTACTATTGTAGTAATTTAAATCTACTTCATTATTTAAAGATGCTGCATTTTATCTTAACGGATAAGCTTCTAAGTACCTATAATTGTATTTTACAAAACCTTTTAAAATATAGACACTATTTAAATTGTTGAAACAAAATAATATTTGAATCAAACGTATATCTAATTTAATAAACGTTAAATAGAAAGTATAAACATTTTATTCCTATCTTTCATCTTTCAATAAGCGATACACAATTCTTTCTACTTTAATTAATAATTTTCTATTGAAATCAACTAGTTTTTATATCATTTTATAAACACTTTGAAAATTTATGCACTCCTCTAAATGTTTAAACAAATTAATCTACGTCTAGTCAACTAAGAAGCTATAAAGTAATATATAAATAATTTATTCATATCTCCCAATAAAGCGATACTTAATTATTGCTTCGCTTATGTGTTAAAATAGAATACTTCACTAGAATTTATTATCAACACTCTATTAGCTCATTTCTAACTCTACAATGCCCAACCACATTACATAAAAGATATATTAAGTTTCTATTGGATGTTTATTCACCTATGAGTATTAATAGTTTATTTAAATCTTTAAACAATTGAATATAAAATTGGTTGGCAATAATTAAAATATATGATTATAATTGATATTTATACAAATCAAAACAATATTCAATTAAACTATTCAATGAAGTTTGTACTCTTTATTTTAGAGAAGTTAAAAAAATATATATCTAAGACGAGTTATTCTGAACCAACGATAAAGTACGATCTATTTAGATTTTTATGACGGAATCAGACAAACATGAAATGATTGACTTTGTAATATTAACTAAGATAAATGATAATATATATAATATTCGAATGCAAATATAAATATAAAATCCATATGGGAATAAAATAAAATACTAATATGCAAAACATACCATATCTTATATTCTAGCTCACTTACCAAGCTGAGTTTGAACCTTATCATTTAAATAGCTTACATCATCTCATGCAATCCAAATAATAATAAAAAAATTAAGGGAGTCTTGAAATTTGAATCACTCAATTTATTTGATTATATGAAAGAAAATTGGCAAGATTAATAACAAAATACATAGGAAATTAATTTATCTTTCAGATTGGTTGAATAAATAAAAATGATAAAATTACTATGTGTATCTCTAAATGTGTTGGGAAAACAATAACGACAAAAAAAAAATGAATGAATGAATGGAGAGACTTTTGGATATTTTACTAAAAAATTTATATATAACAGATACCAAAAATATGAAATAGAATGAGATCGAAGTCTATTTGTTTATCAAAATAAGAACCGATAAATGAATATGAAATAATATGATATATTTGAATCTCTTGTCTAATCGATGTTTTAACTAAATTTTATACATGCAACCGTCAAATCATATATATATAAACAACAACATCGGATTGTGTTAATATATACTTAGACAAAAGTTCAAATGATTAATAAATGAATCTCTCCGATCATTTTCATTTAATAAATTCTATTACTCTTAAAGATAATTTAAATAAAATACAAATCATCCTTTTTAAATATATGTAAAAAAAATTAATATGCGCACATTTTTATATATAAAAAAAATCATACCATATATATAAGAGTCTGCCCGTTTTCACTATTTATTTGTCCATTGACTTATCCTCAGTTTTTATGACGCAAAGAGAAGTTTATTTCTCAGAAATAATAATTCGAACTTTATAATGCTTCACTAACAGTCCTTTTTCCTTTCCAAAGAGGATAGTGCAATTTAATTAGCCTTTTTATGATGTGAATTAATCCAGTTGATCCTGAGTGTTTCTTAGCTTGTGACACGATATTTATCCAAATCCAACGGTGGTTATACACCAAACTTTAAACCAGAAATATCTTTGTTTTTAAAACTAAAATAGCCAATTTTTATATAAAGCATTTTTTTTTTTTTAGGTTTCCTTTTTTTTACATTTTTTTTTTACACTTTGCTGCAGTTTCCCTTGGAAATCCTTCGCAACTGCCCTTCAAATGATTAAACGGGCAGATAATTCAAGTTTATTTTTTCATGTTTTATGGTTTAACAGTTAAAAAAAAATATTGAAGAACTTTTATTTATAAGAACCTAGAAAATACGTCCGTTCATGGCAATCACAAAAAGATGATAGCCCACTCTTCTAGTCTTTTGTGGCTTTTTATAGGTTCTCTTTCTGATGTTCTGGTATCATAACAAACACTGAATACTACTAAATAAACCTCAATGCCAAACAATTTCTTTACAGCAGTTTTTGTGCGGTTTGTAATGTAATTTTGGAGAAAAGATACATGGAAATTAAATCCAAATTCGATTACATTTTTCCTATTATTTGAAACCAAAATACAAAATTGATATTACAACCTTTATTCACTTTATAAACACAAATAATTTACACATAGATATTTTTTTTAATAACAATAATAATTTTTTAATTCATTTATAAACAGATATACATGACATAAAAACATTGAACTATATGTAATAATGTTACTATGGTGACTGCATTGACAGAAAAATAAAATATGTAAAATAATATCGATCCTATTTAAGTAAACTTATATTGTAATGAATTGTTTTCAAAATTTATTTATTTACCTATATGTTCTTCCGGAGTTTGATTATAATGAATTTAGTATTTTAAAGCAAGACTCATCAGTAAACAATTCTATTTAAAAGCTTTAGGTTGCCATGGTGATCAATTTAAATCTATATTTCCAAGATCTTCCATTATCTATCTATCAAGCAAAAGAAAAATCAAACAAGATCAACAAACTTCTTTTTTTTTTTAAATACCTTGATCATTAATCTGAATATTCACAATATATTTAACTATTCCCCATACAGGATGTGATTTTAGAAAACATTTATTTTTGATATCATTCTATTTACTCCATTATTTCAGCACTCATGCATTTTTTTTCTTGCTTGCTAGAGATTCTGCTTTTTAATTGTTAAATATTTCAAGACCTAATTTTAGTTTTAGTCAATTAATAGGATCTCTAATTTAAAAAAGGGTGTTTTTGAAACAAAAGAAAAATTATAATGGGATATTGAGAGCAGGTTATATTCTACTTCACATTACCCCCTAGAATTTGATTTAAACAAGAATCTTTTTTTAAAACTTCAGAATATTTATTTTACATAATTAATAAAAATAATAATTATATGTATATTTCTAAGAAACAAAATAATATGAGACAAAAGGTACACAAGTATACATAACATTTATCTTAAATCAGTAATATAGAAATAACTTTTAAAAAATAAAAACATTTAGAAGATATAAACAGGAAAAAATACACTTTTTAAACAAATGTACTAATAAATTAAGTCTGAATGATCACATACAAACATGCTAAAAAAATCCTAGTTTAAAGAGGATGCTGCTTGTGAATAATTATTCATTGAAAGACTTTAGTGTTCAACTGCAATGCAAAAAGAATTTAGGAAAACTATTGAAATTTACATGATGAATATAAATAAAGAAAAATTGAGAAAATGTGTACAGATTTTTCATATTATTAGTTATTTTAAGTACTGCCAACTCATATTGATTCTTGACAATCACTAAAATATTATTGTTCCAATCAAAAATTTTAAACATATTATACAGTTTATTTAGTTAATGTATGAATTTTTTATATATAGCTTAATTATTAACAAAATATCACAAAGGAATCTAAAGAAATTCTAACTAGAAGATAGATTAACTAATGGCTTTATCAAGTCCTTCAATTATTCTACAACTGTAATGATAGATCTGATAATCATTAACTTTGTGGTTCATAGTTTGTCTTTGTTCACATCTATTATAGAATAATGGCTGATAAATTGCATTTATGAAGGACATTAGTGTAATGATCATAGATAGTCATAAAACTATTGATGAAACTCCAGTTATATTTATGAAGATCAAATCTAGATGGCTTTACTGATGGATTTGGAAAAATGAAATTCATCTGAAATTTAAAAGGCGCTCATTCTTTATACTATAATTCTTTGGTTATAGTTTATTGGATAAACACTCTGTAAGAGAATCTTAAGATGAGTCTTACATTGCAAAACTTTATATTGAATTATTAGCAAAGTCTGATCTACTCAACAGCTTTTTATATATTTTCTATGAGGCAAATTTTCTATTGATATTTAGTAAAGGGATATATGAAAGGACAGGAAGTTTCAGTGTATCAATAATGCATCTATATATAGTAATATTTAAGTGAGTATCTAGGTATTCACCAATAGAATATCCAGCTGCATAAAGATAGTATAATTAAAAATTGAGAGAGAACATAAATGTTTGATTTTTTTTCACTATAAAATCACTTTTTCCCCACTTCATAACATACTTCATAACTTTCAAATTTAAAAAATTTCCATTATCCATAAGCACATTGCTTTGGATCCATTTTAAACAAAACATTTTATTTAATAATTCACATAGTGTCATCATAAATGTAAAATATTTTCATTGTGTAGTAAAAGCAACCACATAATTCATTGACTATACATTGAATACATGAGAAGGAAAAATTATTAATAGATACTCAAATACATAATCACATGCAGTATTAAAGAATTCAAATTTAAAATCCCTATTTTTTTTTTCAAAAACCAACCATAGACTCAGTAAGGAAACTATTCTATATATGGAATCTCCCCACCTGTTTTGTAGCAAGATCTATATCAGTATACTGTATAATTGCAAATGCTATAGAGTAGTTAGCTTTTTAACTAATCAATAGATACTAAATTGCAGTTTAAAAATTTTCCATTGATTAATTTGACTAATCACCATTCTAATAAAAATCACAATATCCATCTACTATTCATCTTAGTCTCATTCTATTAATCAAACTAAACTAAAAGTTAAAAAGGTCTAAAGACTTTAAAGGTCAGCTAACTTCCTTTTTGCACGATCTTAGTTGTTATATAGACCCCTCTATTATAAGATTTAAAAAACACCTTTTAACTTTGGGTAATAAAACTATAACATAAATTAAGCTAAGAGAATATATATATAATGTAATACATTTTATATATATATATATATATTGTGCCCTTATCTATAGGTCATAATAGGGTAGAATGGTCAATTGCTAAAAAAAATTTAAATTTTAAAATACGTTTGTGTAATATATTGATAATTGTATGATTGATTAGATTTTATAGTACAATTTAAGGCTGAAAAATACCTGGTATATAAAAGTGTAATGGATTATTTTAAAAGAAAACAGTTAAATAAAGCTTAATTATATCCTTGCTTATGGTTGTAAAAGCTGGCCATATAAAATAATACAGCTATAAATAGTTAAAAGTATATTAACAATCCAATTGTAATGTTTTAAAACTAATAAATTAAATAAATGCTATATGTAGTGTTATAATTATATTTAATAGTCAAAATTAATAGAGTATATTTTAAAATAAACTTTAGGATGGTGAGAATTATATTTAGTTCTACAATTTTAAATTATTTTCCAAAATTTTTATAAAATATATCAGTTTTGGTAATTTAGACCGAGACGTAAATTAAAAAAATCATCTGATAAAGTTAGTAATCATGTGACTGTATATTATATACCTTCACACACACGCTTGTTAGAATATAATAATAAAGTTTGTGAATTATGGAACTAAATGTAATTGCTGTCTATCGTTGAAATGAATGTTAAAATATTAAATAGTTATTTTAAATGTTTAAATGATGTAATATTTAAGTAGTGTTTAAAAGTTGAATACAGTTAATAAAAAAATTAAATATTTTATTTAAATAAAAACAAGATAAATTAAATATTAATATTACAATAGATATTAAATGATATTTTAATAATTGTTTTAAAGTTTAAATGATTTTGATAAAATTATAATTGAGTTAAAAAATACATTCTAAATAATATTTAAGACATGACGTCATAAATTCTTTATTTTAAAAAGGTTTAATCTATTATAAAACTAAAATGTGTAAATTTGTTCGCGCTAAAAAAGTCATTAACCAATCAACGGAGGTAATTTAGCAGACAAAATATAAGAATTAGACAGAGCGGGAGAAAGTAATGTGTAAGTGAAGGAGGGAGTAACATATTTTTTAGCTGTATAATATCGTAAGCTAGAAAAGTAATATAATTTTAAAATTTTGTATTTGTTTTAAAAGTTTTTTAAAATATAATATTTTGAACTACCTTTACATGGAGGGCTAATTTTAAAAGTTTTCTTACCAGTGATTTTATTCAAGTTTAGCCAAAACCTTGCAGTAAAAATGGAAATACTACAGAAAACAATATATAGAAGTTATGATAAAGGAAAAATATTTGTAAAGTGCCTTGATACAGCTTTATTTATGCTCAACCAGAAACTTATTATTGTAACTCAGAGGAATATAATTTGGACGCTATATGGAAAACTTAAAAGAGAAGTTATTTGCCGTCAGGAAAAATTATGATGCACAAATTTATAAGGCTACTCTGAAGTTATTTTATTCTTCTCTATGGAAAAATTAAGATACGTATATCATAAAGAAAAATTATATAAAAGTTATAACAGAGAAAGAATGTTTGTCCTTTTTAAAGGAAACATTACAAAATATATAGTACCAGAATCTTAAAAGAAGAAAAAAAGTTATAGAATAATAATATGAAAGAGCTATTGTGTTTTTATGGAAAAAGAACAGAAAAACTTTCTCTAAGAGGAATTAAAAAATATTATAAAGTGGTCATTGGAGGAATGCTTGATTAGGAAAATGGAAATTTAAATTACTTAATGAAAATGGATCCATGGAGATAGAAAAATTTACTGAATATTTAAATCAAAGTACATAGAAGATGCATCATAAAAGTCGCGCGGGAAAATATTAGCAGAAAAATATTAGAAGAGAATATGTAGACGTTTTTCTTTACGGGATTAACTAATATCATAATTAATAATTGTATTAAATACTATAAAAACCAAGGATTATCATTCATGAATGTTTATTGAATGAAGTAATATTTGTTTTGCCTTAAAATTGAACAAGCAGGGAGAAGAACATTAAGTGTCTAAAGAAGAAATAATAAACATTTTTTTTTAGCTTTAATATGAACGGTTTTCAAGAAAGTTTGATAAAGAAGTACAGTAAATATAGTTTAAATATTTTTTACTAATTCATTTTAGAATATAAAATGTTATGTGAGATTAGGGAAAACATATAAACATAAATTTAGTAATATTAAAATTTAAATATAATAGCTTGATAAAATTATAAAAATATTGTTTAAAAATAAAGTGTATGGATGTGAATCTTATATCTACAAGGATAAAATGGATGGTGAAGCCTACGGAACGCGATCGAGAAGATAAAGGTCGTTTTGGTAATTTTAATAGTTGTTTATAATGCATAATGTATTTTTTTTAGATCATCCATTGGCCTAAGAATGAAGTGTGAAAGTTTAAATTATATGTACACATTTTATACAACATTTTTAACATATTATGAGATAGGAGTAATTCAGAATATGCATGCAATAATTTATTTAAAGTATATTAATAATATAATTTAACAGAATTGTGTGATTCTTTTGAACTTTCATGTGATAAAGTATTCAGATATTCAAATAGTTTGTATATGATTAAATATATGGAAGAAAGTAGTAAAAAGATTTTCTTATAGAACAGTGGAATAGTTTTAAAATAAATGAATTTTATTATTGTTAGTAATGCAGATATGTATTTGTCGATGTACAGTATAGAAAAAATCTTGAGAAATAAGATCGGATAGTGACTTGGAAGTACTAGTGGAGAGGAAACCAAGATGATGTTTTTTTTTTAAGAAATAGGAAAAATAAAGGATTTGGATCATATTTAGTTTTGTGTGATTTCAGTATAGTTAACTAAGCCCTATGACTGAACACATATAGTTTGGACAGTGTTTTTGCATATCTTTAAACTTTGGATGTTATAATAAAGCTGAAGAAATAGCTTTAACATCGTTCCTATAATAGAGGTTGGTAGACAGATAAAGGTCACTCCTCTATAGTGTCTTTTAATTCACTGTGCCATGATTGTCAAGATATATGACGAGTAATATTCTAGTTGTATTTTGATCCTATGCATCTATCTTCACTATCCTTATTTTGTGAATCTGCATTGGTCAGAAAGATATTTTCAAAGAAATAATGAATAAAATAGAACTGAAGATATGTTATCATTTATGTAAGAATAGTTTATTTGCTGGAATGTATAGAATTGTGTAACTTTAAAATTGAAAGTCCAAAATATCATAAAGAGAGAAAGAATCATATAATACATTGTAAAGTTAATTCAGAAATGAATATAAGATTTTGAAAAGAAATCTAAACCAAGTATTTTAAAAGTGATAATAAAATTTGAATGAATTTTTTTTTTAATAATATTTAGAAAATAAGTATTGCATATTTATTAAGAAAATAGTCCAATAATGTACAATAAACATATACTTGTGCATGGTATATTAATAGTTGTAATTATATCATCCGAAGTAAGGCTTGAATGAGAATATTAGGAATAATAAACATCGGATAATGAACAATAAAAAACCTAATACCTAATGTATAACAATGTTTTGACTTTGTAAGATTCCATACAACCAATATAAAACTAAAATTTGTTATTTTATAGAATTTTACTACGAATGTAAATTTTGTAAAAAATATAATTTTAATAATATTAGGGATGTAAAGTGTTAGTGATAATCATATAAAAAATGCATTTTGTAATAAGCTAACCATAATAATAAATCAAGTAATAATACTGTATTTTCTTAAGTGTCTTAAAAAAATAAGATTTAACTAGGAAAAGTAAATATTATTTTGATTTCATTTATAAACTAATAAATTAAGTTGAGATATGAAAGTAAGGGATATCCAATGTATATAGTGTAAAAATATTGTTAATTTATTTATGTTGTTAATAAACTTTGTTTTAAATTTGTTCTAAAGTTTTTGTGTCCGAGTTGTTATTTCTCCACATGGATGCATGAAATCACGATACATTTATAATTGAAACAGACATATAGATTTTGCACAAAAGGTAAACATAAAAGTGTTATAATAATTTTAAGAATTTATTGGTATGTTAAAATTAAAAGATCATAATTTTATATTATTTATTGGTCATAAGTCGGTTGCCACAATATTACATTAAATTATATGCTAATGTTGCCACACGTATTCTGTTGTCAGATTATTAAATACTACCACGTACGTATTTATTTATTTCATTTTAGGAAGAAATAAGATTATATTATATTTATTATTGTTATTATTATTTTTATTATTGTTAGTTGCTGTGTAGTAGATTATGACATAAAATTCCCTTTTCATATTTTACTACCGTAATTTTAAATCAGTTAGAATACAATTTCTGAACCTAAGATTTTATTTATTTTACTTCATTTTATTTAATTGAGCTAGATTCTTGTTATAAAGAAGATTAAGATATGATTATTATTTTAATCGTAGTGAATAGAGCTTAGAAAGTCGTAAGAATACTATGAGTTAGTTATTTGGTATAGTAAAAAGGGGGAATAGTGTTCTTATGCCATTGAGGTAGTATCGTGTGGATAATGGCTCAATGTAGTCTATCTCGTCCCCCGTATTGTCACTCCATGTCTCATGAAAATAGTAAATATTTGTTAATTCATTTTAAAATTGAACCGTATTTGTATTTTAAAATTAGAGCTAGTAATCATTTTAATTAATGCTGAATATTTCATTTATTTATTGTTAACTGAGCTAGAACCCATAATATTCGTAATAAACAATATATTTTGGGGTGAGGATGCACAGGGGGAGGTTAGAATATATATATATTAAAGATCAGCCTTGTCAAGCTATTGTGCATGCGCTTTTTAAGAGTGTTAATAATAAATGAATACTTTAACTCCCAACACAAGATATAGTATTTAGGAAAAAATAAAATGAATCCACTTATTCTTTCCAACCCAAATGCTTATATATGGGCAAATCTTAAGTACTGGAAGTGAAAGTGTGAGGATAGACGACTCACTTTAAATCAGTGGTCTTCAACCTTTTCACACCTGCGGACCGGTAAAAATAAGGATAAGGTTTTGCGGACCAGCAAAAATAAGGATACGATTTTGCAGACCAGCAGAAGTCTATAGATAAATTTTCTTAAAGATAAGCATAATTGTTATAACCGATCAAAACAACAATGTTAAATATATAAGATAAAGTTTTATATATATATATATATGGAGTTTATATAATAAAAAGCTTTTTTTTTAATTTTTTAGAAAAGTAATAAAAAATTTAATTCTACCCCCCCCCCCCCATAAACATCTGTGATAACTAGAAAAACAAATTAATTTATGAATGATTGATTAGATTTTGTTTTCGTTCTGTTTTCTTTTTTAATTGGGTAAAAATGAGGTGAAAAAATAAATAAAAATTGGCTATATTAATTAAAAGTTTAAACTATTATTATTTATTATTACAAACTTTTTACTGCCCATCTAGCACGCGCGCAGACCAAGGGTTGAAGAACACTGCTTTAAATCACTGTTTACGATGTCTGAATGAATGACGTCAATGAAATTATCTAGAATTTACTAAACGTCACTCTCAAATGAAACTTAAACATATGTAAATAAGCATTTGTACATATTATGTACCTATATCTTAAAAACTATTATAAAAGATATCACATTTAATAGTTATGCACCTTTCAATTTTCACATTTTAAAATATGCAAACAAAATTTGCTTAATGTAAATAAGATTCACACCAATTCTGGCTTATGGTTAGTGATGACAGGGTTTGACATAATTCACAATTCAGAATATGGTTTTCAGTTAAATAATGGGCTAATAAAGGGTTAAAATGGCATTATACATATATGAAACATGTATTACTTGATTTTTAATTCACATTTTATCAGCATTAGAATGCTAATGATTGCATAGGTTGGTTCTAAAACATCACTGCGATTATATCTAGCTAGATGTATGATGTGATAATTGGTATGTTGTATTATATACATTATACATGCATAGATTTATTTGTTTCTATATATATATATAATATAAAAAGTTAGCTTTACATTTGTTGTTTCAACAATACTAAAATATTTAGTTTTAATGTGAATAATTGATAATGCTCTGTAAATACATTTTGCCAGGTGCATTTGTTAACTTAGATCTATTTAAAAAAACATTTACTGAATGTCATTCTTAATTGAATTTCTTGATAATTATTGTAATTGCATTACTATTTCTATATATGTAAAGGTATGTCTAAATTTTCTTTAAAAAGTTTTGTACATAAAGATATATTTTATACATTGTAAATATATATATATATATATTTAAGTAAAAGATAAAAAGTCGTTTTTATTAAAACAAATAATCATTACAATGTGAAGGAATCTCTTCTATAAACCTCACTGAAAAACAACTAAGAAGAAAATAGTATTTACCAGGTTTACATTGTGACAGATAGTGAAGGTTAGCTAAAAATGGCTAGATACCTATTTTCCCATCATGATGGATGGTTAGTTGGATTGGTTAAAGCTCATCTATTTGAAACAAAAGTCCTTTCTCTTGAAAAAAGCTTTACTTCACCTGGTTGTAAGTATGTCAAATAGATGTTCTTGAGTGTGTATATATTATATATGATAGAAGATAAAGCAGTCTTAAATAGTCTTTGACAAAAACCTTTCCAAAAATCCTTAAAAGAGGAACAATAAAAAAAAAAAAACATATTTTAATTAACTAGTGTTAATAAGAATTTGGAAAAAAAATTTCTGGCTTTTTTTTTAACCCTCTATTTAAGAAAAACTTAAGATATAATTTAAGCCAATGGTGTATCAAAAAAAAAAAAGTAATTTAATTGCAAATCCTCAGTTATCTAAAAAGTTTCCAAATTTTAATCAGATTCCAAAACTGGTTTGTGGACATGTGGGAATGGATATGCAAATCATTATATTATAAATTACTATATTATATACTAATAAGTTTTGTACAATTTAATTATATAATTGTCATCAATGTAACAGCATTTAAACATTATTAAAAAATAAAATAAAAATTATATGCCAATATGTTTTATTTATGCCCTAATGATCACATTTTGTCTTTAAGAGAGAATATGATGTAAATATTATTTTTTTTTTTTTTCAAAAAATAAATAAATCTGGAGAACTTAAAATAATGCTTGTTAGTAGACAGATTTCATGATGACAAAGTTTAGTATATTTGATGTTATTGCCCTAAAAACAAGCTAAAAAATGCCTATGATTTTAGAAGATCAATTAAAAGTTGTTTTAGATAAGAGTGAAAAAGGCAATGTTTTTAAAATAGAAATCCATTATGCTAATTTAAAATACTGAGATAAAAAAAAGAAGAAGAAATAGTGTTAAAATGTATAGAACTGTCTCTTAATAGAACAGATAACATGTAACAACAGGAATTTAAATGATTTATAACAAATCCTACAAAAAATACCTGGGTTTTTTATTTAAAAAACTTTACAGCAGATTAAATAATAATAAACTTTTAATCATAATATCAGAATTGAAAGTTCTATTAATAGGAGATAGATAGTTTTTATATTTATATAATCTGCATATGTGTTTGTATGCATTTAGATTGTTGTCAGCTGATGTACTGGAGACAATGATCTTAATATCTATAGAAATGTAACACCTCCAATATCATCATATCATATTGTTAATGCATCAATATTCATCCAATGACCTCAAGTTAACCTGGTATTTTTATTTTCTAACTTATAATAATTACATATCTGTTCATTGACCAATGCCAAATTATTAATTAATAATTACTTATGATGTAATATTGCAGGTATTTAAAATCTTTATTACCTTATGATCTGTGGAGTAGTTGAATCGAGAATAATAAAAGAATCATCTGTGAAATAATGGACTTTCTATATATCATACTTATTGATATTCAGTTGAAAGGATATAGGCATATATGGTGAAAAGTAAAAAATAAATATGTAAGAGAGAATAGAGAAATTATAGAAAAAAATTTCAAATAAGATTTACAAACTGATAGAGAAGCATAGTGACTGGAAATTGAAAAATGTTATAGTTTTATACATCAATAGAATAAAGGGAACTACAAGTGTGATTTGATAATTTATTTATTTTAAAATTAGCAGAATAATATGAAATGCTTGATTAAAAAGTGATCATTAAGTAGTTTTGACTTAAAACTATTATAATTATATAACATGGTAATGTTACTAATAATTATAAAAAAAATTATGATAAAGATATAAAGTTCTTATCCCCAGTTAGCTTAAAGGAGGATGAAGGATATAAGAGAAATCTAATTTTATTTCTGCTTAATATAACTTAACCAACTTTTATGCCATACAGGGGTGCAACTGTAAATAGGATTTATATTTCCCCCTTACACAGATTATTTATTTAACTAAAAAAAATACACATATTAAATTTTAATAATGACACCTCTTTTACTTATATTTTTAAGTATATGCTACATATAACTCTTATTCACTTTATAATTTCTACAATAAACAAATCATTTTTATTAACTCTTTTCCAAATATCACATCTTTAACTCTATTCTTTCAATATATCTGTTCTATTCTTGTCCAGATCCACATATCTCAAAAGCTTATTTTTTCTTCACTTTTTCTAATGGTTCACAATTTCTGTTTCATATAAATCCAAATACCAAATAAAATATTTAAGAAGTCCTTTCTTAATTAAATCTAATTTTAATAATCCACAAAGTCAATGCAATTTTCATTCTAATACTTTTTCATTGTTTTTACTATCAAATAACCAAGTATTAAATATTTAAAAGTATTAACTTATTCTATTATTACTGGTTCAATTATTGATGTGATGTATTATGATAACCACTTCTGGAGCCACTAACTCTTAAACAACTCGTATGTTAATCATCATAATAGTTTTAACTTCTATCCTACCCAGGAGTTTTTTCACTTACGTAAAATATATCTTTAAACATTACAAGCATAAAGCTAAACTAGTCAATATATAATTAAAATTATCCCAAATCCAAAATTCAACCAGACCAGTAAAAAAAATATTAAAACACAACCAAAGGTTTCATTGCTACAAGCAGACTTCTCAAGTGTAAAGAACTACAAAAACTACACAATATATATAATATTAAACATCATCCACAAATCCATTCACTTCCCATCCACTCTTAATATTAAAATAACTCTTAAATAAGTTAATTGCTTCAGAATAATAAATTTTCAATAATAAAGATTCTTTAATTCTTCTTTTGATTTCATTTCTCTCAAAGAAGACAACTTTAGCTCCATCAAAATTAATAGTGTGGCCTGTATCTTTTTCATGGACATACAAAGTAGAACTAAGATATCTATTTTTAACTCTACTTTTATGAACCTTTATTCTTTCATTTAAACTCAAACTACTCTGTAGACCTTCTTACAAAAAAACAAGGGATAAAATATACTACACCAGGAATAGTCCTTCTATCAAAAATTTCCTTTGTATTATTTAATAAATTATTCAATGTAATACCCCTTTTCCAAGCAATTTTCTTATTTCCAAACAATTTACTATTCCTACATACAATTTTATAAGAAGACAATTTAAATGGGAAAGAAATAAAATCATGTTTTTCTCTATCCTTTACATCCTTACAAATATTACTATTAAATAAAATACTTTTAACAAATTTATCAGAGTAACCAACCCTCAAGTATAAATCTTTATAAAATTTACATTTCTGAAACAAAGCTACCCCCACTAGAATTATTTAATTTATTATTCCTATGACAATAATTACTTAAAGCAGCTACTTTATGAGATACAGACTGATAGCTATCAGGTTTAATTATAGATCTTAATTCTCTACTTTTAACAAAATGACTGCATAGTAAACAATTAGTCTCTACATTTCTAATCACCAAAAGATCTAAAAATTTTAACTTACCAAAATCTAACCCCCCTCCTTCTAACACATATCTTATAGAAAGATCAAAACAATTAAACTCATTTACAAATTCTTTCAATTTATCATTATCAACTACAAATAAACAATCATCAACATATCTGACAAATAACTACATATAAACAATTCTTTTTAATAATAATTTCCTCCTCCATATAATTAATATAAACTGAGCATGCTAAAGGAGAAATAATATAATCTATTATCCACTCTTCCTGTATCAGTCTGTTAATAGGTTAAGCAGTATTGATGTTCTTATGTCTGTATTGATTAAGAAAAGTTCTTTATCAAAAAAATAAAATTAAGGTAATTAAAGAGTTGATTTGATTATTGGAAGATTCTATGTATTTTACTTATAAAGGTAATTTTTTATAAAATTAAGGATGGAATAATAGGTTATATTATTTCTCCTTTAATATGTTCAGTTTATATTAATTATATGGAGGAGGAAATTATTATTAAAAATAATTGTTTATATGTAGTTATTTGTCAGATATGTTGATGATTGTTTATTTGTAGTTGAGAATGATAAAATGAAGGAATTTGTAAATGAGTTTAATTGTTTTGATCCTTCTATAAGATATGTGTTAGAAGGAGGGGGGTTAGGTTTTAGTAAGTTAAAATTTTTAGATCTTTTGATGATTAGAAATGTAGAGACTAATTGTTTACTATGCAGTTATTTTGTTAAAAGTAGAGAATTAAGATCTATAATTAAACCTGATAGCTACAGGTCTGTATCTCATAAAGTAGCTGCTTTAAGGAATTATTGTCATAGGAATAATAAATTAAATAATTGTAGTGGGGTAGCTTTGTTTCAGAAATGTCAATTTTATAAAGATTACTTGAGGGTTGGTTACTCTGATAAATTTGTTACAAGTATTTTATTTAATAGTAATAATATTTGTAAGACTATTATAGAGGATAGAGAAAAATATGATTTTATTTCTTTGCCATTTAAATTCTTTTTTTTTATAAAATTGTATGTAGAAATAGTAAATTGTTTGGAAATAAGAAAACTGCTTGGAAAAGGGGTATTACATTGAATAATTTATTAAATAATACAAAGGAAATTTTTGATAGAAGGACTATTCCTGGTGTAGTATATTTTACCTCTTGTTTTTTTTTTTGTAAGAAGGTCTACATGAGTTTAAATGAAAGAATAAAGGTTCATAAAAGTAGAGTTAAAAATAGATATCTTAGTTCTGCTTTGTATGTCCATCAAAAAGATACAGGCCACACTATTAATTTTGATGGAGCTAAGGTTGTCTTCTTTGAGAGAAATGAAATCAAAAGAAGAATTAAAGAATCTTTATTATTGAAAATTTATTATTCTGAAGCAATTAACCTATTTAAGAGTTCTTTTAATATTAAGGGTGGATGGGAAATGAATGGATTTGTGGGTAATGTTTAATATTATATATATTGTGTAGTTTGTGTAGTTCTTTACACTTGAGAAGTCTGCTTGTAGCAGTGAAACCTTTGGTTGTGCTTTAATATTTTTTTGTTGGTCTGGTTGAATTTTGGATTTGGGGTAATTTTAATAATATATCTTTAATATTATACTGGCTTTGTTATTTTTTCCTTGTAACTTCTACACTTAAAATCCTAATATATATCTCAATAAAATAACTTCTCCACAATTTTTATTCCTATTAATTTGTAGTTCAATTTCTTCCAGTAATCAAAAATTGGCCCTCTTTCTCTCTTTAAAGACATATTTATATATTTCATATTTTCTATTTTACATGCATATTTCATTCTTTACATCATTCCACTTTCTCATCCTTTCTCTGGTTTTCAAAAATCTTTTCTTTATCTTGAATAATCAATTACTTCCCAATTCATTATCATATATATTCTCAGCTTTAATATGTTTTTCCCCTTTTATATAGCCTGAATATTTTTTGATTATGATCCTATTCTCTTATTCTAATATCTATCATTCCAATCACTATAATAATCAATCCTAAGATTTTCTTTCATTCCATCCTAATTTTCAAATATAAGCATAGATAAAATTCTTTGTTGATCAATCTAGGAAATGTTAATATTTTAATCCATTTTGTTTTTCCCACTCAATCTTTCCTGGTTTTCCACTTAATATTTTTTAAACATCCTATTTTCATCCATAAGTATTAATTTATCAAAAAATTTTAACTTATCATTCTTAACCTTTTATCTTCTTCACATAATCATTACCTTAGATTTCAATTTATACAGCATTATTTTCTATCATTTTTATTAATTTATGGATAAAAATTTCTTATAGGTGATTGGCTGACATGATATGTCCTAACAAATACTCAATCTTCACTAAAACATCATACATCATCCTTTTTTTTTTGCTGTTTACCTCTATTCAGAAATGTGCTTTCATGACTTCTTTTTGCATAGTTTCATAGATAATTAGCAATTATGCCTTTATTAACATGATATCAAGTTTCCAAACAAGGCAAAATTCTCCATACAGTAGCGCCATCCTGTATGTGCTAGTATAAGAGATGGTGATCATGTGATATCAAGTTTCCCATAATGCAGACAAAAATGTAAAACTAATAAATTCATAATCAGTCCAATTATTATAATTAAAAAAATGATCTATCTCATTAATTAATTCCAGTACTTACGATTTACAGAACTATGTATTTAGTGATATGGTAATGCAGTAGACATTGGATTTCAAAGTCAAAGGAATAGAACCCACCCCATCACTTCTGGTGCTCAAATTTTTCATGAAATTCTGACCAAAAAAATAGGATGCACTTATTTTTATTATAAACTTTCTAGAAAATTACATAAAGCTGCTTAGTAACAACTATGCTAGATCTACCAGTAAAATGTAATTATATGAAATACATCAATGTTTTTATAAGGACACGTTATTTAGGAATTATGAAAGATATATTGGTAAGAAACTGTGAAAAGTAAAAAATAAAATAAAAAATAAAAACTTCATTAATCATCTAAAAGAATAAACTATCTACAAATATTTTAAAATATAAATCAAAAGATTAACAATTTGGAAAAGATTTCTGAGTTGATGCATAAAGCCTATCTTTGAAAAATAAATAATAATAATGACAGTTTATTAAAAATAAAAAATATAGAATAACAAAAATAAGTTTAAGCAAAATCAACAATTTAAATGTAGTATCTTACAAAACAACTTTAGAATTTTTGCATTCAATGAGAATTTGTAAAACACAGTAAGAAAATATTAAATAAACAGAAAAAAAAATTTTTTTTACTGATACTGTAAAAATCAGATGTTTTCAAATGAACATAAAGTATTATCAAACAAATTAGAAATTTTGTTTTAATTAAATATTTGTAGTTCTAAGTATTTACATAGAATTAATAAAAACATTGTAAAAATGTATAATAATGCAGGAAAATTATTTTTAGATATCTTATTTAACAACCATTTGCATATTCATTTATAAGTATCATGCAAATGAAAGCAATCCAGTTATATGGAAATTTTTCATTTGCATACCAATTTAAAAATCATAAATGTTCTAAATTCAATATCTAATGTTTTAAATCCCCAGTGATGAATATGGATCATTATTTTTTTTTTTATGTGATCATTATAAAAGTAAATCATATTACCTATTATTGTTACCATATTAGTACTGACTAAGAAGGCAATATTAAGATATAAAATTGATATTTTTGTTTAAAAGTGTAATTAGAATAGTGTACATAATTATATTTCTGGGATATAAAGAGAGTTAAACATGCTCAATATAACTGGCTGATTGACTTATTGCCTATGTACAGAATATTGTATGAAATTTTCTTTTCTTTGTATTTGCAAGTATAGATAGAACTTTTTTCAAATGGATAATTTAAAACCTTTTTATTTTTATATTGTACACAATTTTGTTAAAGTAAGTTTTGATTCATAATGATTATATGAATAGCATTCTATTAGTTTGTACATTTTTATTATACAATGTGGAGTGTTTGTGATTTCTCTTCCAATTTGTTTAATTATTGACACATCTGTGAACAGCTCTTACAAATAAAAGACTATATTATTGTTGCAATATAGATATTAATAATAAAATAAAAAAACAGAAAGGCAAAATAGAAAAAATACAATAAAAAGTTATAATTAATTTTATGAAGAATTGTTAACAAGATGAAATTCATTAATGAAGAAATGACTGAAAAACCAGTTTTGCTAAACCTAGTTATATATTTACAAAAATTAATATTAGCATATAACAAATAAATTGCCATCTTCAAATAAAAACAAAAATTAAATTTTCTAGCTATCACAGTTTATAATAAAAAATATAAACTCAGCCAACTCAAATCTTTCATTTCAATAAATTAAGATGATAATAGTAAACGTAAAATATATTTTTACATTGACATCAAATACAAATGGTAAACTCAATTGATAAAAAAATAAAGTCAGATGTCATATGACCTAATTTTAATAAAGCTCGTATTTACAAAAGTTATATATAGAGTTCGCAAAAACAAACTTGTTAAGAGTTTGTTTTTGCGAACTCTATATATAACGTTTGTAAATGGTAAACTCTTACATACACACAG
Source organism: Epiperipatus broadwayi (assembly GCA_028023455.1). NCBI lineage: Eukaryota > Metazoa > Onychophora > Udeonychophora > Euonychophora > Peripatidae > Epiperipatus > Epiperipatus broadwayi. The sequence goes on along the minus strand of JAQFVV010012646.1, from coordinate 580,670 downwards.
TCATGCTATATATAACAAAAAGAAAATCATATAAACATGTATACAGATCAAATAAAAGCTACTCATTTAATTTAATAGCAGAATTGTTTTTTTGTTTTTTTTTAATTTGATATAAACACTTTTATTGTATTTGAGCTTATACATATTTATAAAGAACATAAATTATTTCATGCTATTTTTATTAACAATAATATTCACTTCCTCTTGTTGAATGGTATGAAAATAATGTAAGTCATGAAAATACTATCTAGGAAGCAATAAATTCAAAATTCTCTTCATTATAGAATTCAGCTAAGAGCTGAGAGTTTTGCAAAAATGTAAATATTAATGGCTGCAATATAAACATAAAATAGTATAAGAGAAAATATTTTCTATATTTATAAAAGTAAATGTAAGACATTATAATTATATGTTTGACTATTTCTATTATCTAATATTAACTGTTAAATGTTTTTGAACACTTTATACATTATTTAAACTTCCCAAATCCATTCCTTAGTAATAGCACACAGGTTAATATATAACACAATGCTTAGAATGGTTGTATTTTTTTCTTCTTTGAGTATTGCTGCTCTGACCATGACAGTACTAGTATAGGAATTGAACTATAAATCTATAGATTTATGAATATTAAATTTAAGGTGACACTCTAACCAACTAGGTTATTTTAGTAAATGCAGTAGTCAGAACAAATCTAAAGGTCTCCAGTTCAATTCCCATGCTAATACTCTTATTGTTCAGAATAGAATGACTGATGAAGAAAGGAGAATAATATCATTTGAAACATTGAGTGATATATTAATCTATGTGTTATTACTAATAGTTGAATGTATTTGAAAAGTTTAAATGAATTTTGGATTGTTCTAAAAACATTTAACAAATAATATTATATGATGAAAATAGTCTAATTAAAATATTACTATCACAAATTTTCAAACAAATATTAAATGTAAGATTCTCTTTTAAATTAGAAAAATGTGGTATTTACAAGCTTTCATTTTGTTAGCATGGTAACTTGAATTGCATTAGAAAAAAAAAAGATATAAAAATAGAAAATGAAAAGTTAAAAAAACAATTTTTTTTAAAAAAGAGGAAAGATTGGAATCAGAATTACTGGGAGGAAATGTGATTGTACAAACATATAACTTTATTAAAGTTAGAAGAGCTGTATTTGCAATAAAAGAATGAAAATTTGCTTTCACAAATACACAATCCCATTGACACAGGGCAAAAGAGAAAATTAATGGCTTGAGAGGTTTGCAATATAAATGTTAACAACAATAAATAATCAATAAAATCAAGGAACTGAGAAACTTTTCACTAAATATTTATAATTTCAAACTAAAAAATACAATGTAAAAAAAAGTTTAGATGTTCTTTTTTGCTTTCAAAGAAATGAGAATTATAAATTAGCTTATTTTTAAACAGCAGAAAATAATAAGATTCATAGTGTGTTTAGCTATGCTTGCTAAAAGAGAAAATGTTTCAGTGTTAAATAAAACTATTAAATTAATAAAACAATTATGAGTTCAATAGAGAACAAATACTAAGTTTTTATTTTCCAATTAATTGACATACATATTATGAACTATTTTTTTTATATTCTATATTTTTTTACATCCTGTACTTCTTTATTTACATTTTTATTAATATATAAAAAATCAAAAAATTGTTTATCTTAGATTTAATTTTTTTTTGTCTACTTTTATGATGTTTTAAAGAGGTTTTATTTTTTCAAGACTATATTCCAATTTAGGTACAATCATCACTGAGTTATTTTACCATATTTACATACTACAAAGTTAAATATAGGGTGTATCATAAGTCTTCACACAAGACAGAATTTTAATAGCTTAAGATATATAAATGATTCAAACTTGCAATAAACAGTTTTAAAATAGTCCATATTTTATTCTTAGTCTTTGATGATATAATCATGACTGACCATAAATGTTATATTTATTTTAATCATGACCCAGAATTAGTTTGGGAAGTAAATACAAAAATTTATCACCCAGTTTAATTCTAGATCATGACTAGAGTAAATATAAGTTTGAATTTTAATAGCTTAAAATGTTTAAATGATTCAAACTGATAATAAGCAATATTTAAAAACTAAATGGAGTTTTGAAAGATTTTAAATTATATTGCAGCTGTTAATCGTGAATGATAAATTAGTTTCAGAATCTGTGAAAACATTAAATAGCTGCTGCTTGAATTGCATTTGAATTCTATCCTAACATTTTTTTAAGTAATGAAGTTTAATGAATACATTATTATTGTGATGTGAAATACAATGGCAAACCACTGGATCAGTATTTTTAGAGGATATTTTTGTCACTATTATTGTTAGTGTATTGACATTCATCCAACTATTCCACATTAATCATATTATTCTTACTATGCATCTGATAAAAAAGAAATTCCTATTTTTCAACCAATACTAGATAACCAATAAAATTTATTCTAATTAACATAAAATTTAACTTTTATAAATTTATTAATATCTAGAATTTATACATATTCATTTTTATTTTTGAATCTATTTCATTCTATTTGTTCATAGCAATAAATTAAAAAAAAATCTAAATATATGCACAAATTCAAATTTAAAAAAAAAAATTAATTTAGTTTGTAATCATGCTTATCAATTTATAAATAATATAAAATCTCTGTTAGATAATGAAAATTATTCTACACAAATAAAGCATGATAAACAGGGCAACCAAAAAGCAAAAAACATTAATTATAAACAACAATTGGCCAAGAGCTTTTGGCACTGTATACCAGAATCATGGTAACATATTAGAACTGAATGGTTAATATTCCAGTGCATGCTCAGTGGAACACTAGTGTTACACTGATTAATAATGTTTTTAGACAGCAATAAACCAAGCCTCTTTCAAATTCCCTTTCCGATCATTTGATTCATTGCACATAGTAGTAATATTTTGAGGATAAAACTCATGACCACAATTACTTTCATGATCTGAAAAAACAGAATTAATCTGTAAATCACTTTTAGATTTTTTGTATTGATAAATATGCTGTTGTAATCGCATTAAAACATTCACGTTCATTTCATCTTAATAAATAACACTAAAATTTCCTTCCACTTCTTCATTGCATTGCTGAATTATATATAATATAATATACCATATACACCTTAAATGACACTTTACAATTCAGTTTAACATATGATTTATTTTATTTCTTTACAGTTTCAACTGTCCAGCAGTCATCATCAGAGCTTTAAACCTCAGTACTCTTTCTACTGAGGTTTAAAGCTCTGATGATGACTACTGGACAGTTGAAACTGTAAGGAAATAAAATAAATCATATGTTAAACTGCATTGTAAAGGGTCATTTAAGGTGCACATGATGTATTATATTATAATAAATAGCATTACAACCAATTTTTTTGCAAGTAATGAAATAAACACTTTATACTTATTCATTTCTTCCACATTATCCTTTGAATTGTTTATTAATCTATTTAAACACAAAGGGGGATGTAGGATTCTGTTTCCATTTGTGTTTAAATAGATTAATAAACAATTCAAAGGATAATGTGAAGGAAATGAATAAGTATGAAATGGTTTTTCCATTACTTGCAAAAAAATTGGTTATAATGCTATTTATTACAGTGAAATGAAGACGAATGTTTTAATGCGATTACAACAGCATATTCATCAGTACAAAAAATCTAAAAATGATTTACAGATTAATTCTATTTTTTCAAATCATGGAAGTAATTGTGGTCACGAGTTTTATCCTCAAAATATTACTACTGTGTGCAATGAGTCAAATGATTGGAAAAGGAAGTTGAAAGAGGTTTGCTTTATTGCTAAGTCTAAAAACATTATTAATCAGCATAACACTAATGTGTCCACTGAGCATGCACTGGAATATTAACCATTCAGTTTCAATATGTTGCCATGATTCTGGTATACAGTATTAAAAATGCTTAGCAAGTTGTTGTTTATAATTAATGTTTTTTGCATTTTGGTTACTCTGTTATCACGCTTTATTCATGTAGAATAATTACCAATTTATGTATATTAAGATAAACTAATTTCATAGTCATATGCTTATACACAACTGCTATTATAAATGTAAATCAGGCCTTTATTTTAATAAAATAACTATGATTAAATCTGAAAAGGGGTTAAATGATATATGTATATATCATTAGTACTATGTATATAAAATCAATAATATATTAACATGAAGGAATAATTTACGTTGGCATCTCAAAATAAAAAAAATATTGGACTGCATAAGTTAAATTAATATTCATTTGTGGAAGGAAAAAAGTGATAAGAAAGAATAAAATAAATTGTCTAGTATCATTAAATTAACTTTTCAAATTCAAGTAGAATTAGAAAAAGCTACATAATATTATAAAATATATTCTATTTATTATCATCTAATATTATAAATTTGGAACAAAAATCTGAAACTAATAGGTTACATATTTGTATTTAAAATTATTAAATGGTAAAGTTTGAAATAAATAAAATATTGGTCAATTAGCTAGACTTATATGTAAAATACATTAATCAAATTTTGTATAAGTTACCCCAATCAAAAATAGCTTGAAGAAAAGGGAAAATTTCTTATTCACAAAAAAAATGGACTAGCAGGATTTAATAATTAAAATTGTTTATTAAAGCAAGAAAGTATATGAGATAATTTATTTTCCAAAGCCAGAGATGATGCAAGCAATTGCCAAGCATTTAAAGGAATGATTTATTCAGATTTATTATTAAGGATATCATTGAGACTATAGTTGAAAATAAAAACTAGAGCCTAACAGAAAGAAAAATAAACTTTCAGCATTAACCCAGTCAAAATAGCAGAACTATAGTCAAAGTATAAGTTATTATTACATTCTCTACAGTGCTGAAAATAATTTACATCCAAGATGTAATTTTTAAAACATGGCTTGTTAAAAAGTCCACTTTTATTCTGCTCAATCTCTATTTACCTATATAATCAGCACTAAAAACATCCAATTGAAATAATGTGAAATCTGACCAAAATATCTGTTCAATGCTATATAATAAACAAAAGAGAATTTTCCATAAGAATAAATAATACTGAAGACAAGTGCATGAAACCTGAATAAAACATGCAATAAAGTGTATGTCTGAGTATGAGAACCTGACTTGATATTTGTTACATAAAATGGTGATCCAACAAGTAGTTTAATGATTATAATAATTTCAGTTGTCTATTATATAAAATGGCACCCAACATAGGCTGAATTTGCAATGGTATAGATTTTGAAGTCAATAAACACATTTAACTAATAATTGGAGGCAATGTGTTGCCAAGAAACATATACTAACTCTTTGAAATTTGACCAAATACATATGCAAAGTTCATGTGTATTATTATTGTACATTATCCATTATTGTTGTTAATTAAATATTTTGTTGCTAAAATCCAATTTAAATTCCTTCAATATTCTTTCTATATAAATGATTAATGAGATTAAGATTTAAATATTTTGGCATATATTTTCAAAAGCTGAAAGAGATTATGCTTCCAATGACTTAAGTTTTGTGGTTGGACTGTAACATATATAGATATGTATTTAAGTTTACTAGTTAGTTGCTTTATCAGGTTGGATCATGGCATTTGGATATTATTTATTATTTCCAGATATAAGTAATAGTTAGATATACTTTAACCATTACATATATACCTGCATATAATTATTTAAAGCCATTTTGATTTACCATGACAGATTTTTTATAGCAAAGTATGCTTAATCATATGTGATCATCATTACCATCATCAATAGAATTATTCATCACTTCTTTAATTCAATTACATATTTATATATATTTGGCAACCCAATGTGGAGTCTATATCATCCATTTCCTATATTGGTTATATAAGTATATTTATTGATTCAAAATAAAACAAATATATAATAAGTAATAAAGATACTAATAAAATTACAAACTTCTAGAAACTTTTTTTTTTGACAATAACTTTGTCTTATTAATCAAATAGATTTTTTTTTTTTTTCATGTGTCAAAACATTGGCTGGGAAGCAAACCCACAAACCCAGGACAGGTACTTGTAAGGCAGCTGCAAACAGACAATAAATAGGAAAATCATTACAATATATATAAATAGAAAATTTTGATGTTAATATGTAGATATAAATCTCCACCTCATCTTGTAAAAGTTTGTTACATGAAATAAATAAATAGAGAAAGAGATTGGTCGGATACATTTTCCACAAAATGATTGATCAGAATTTTTAATAACTTTTAGATGAATGTATGGCAATTTTAAAAGATTTGATTAGTTATAGATATTTGTCAGTTGTGTATGTATATATATATATATATATATATATATAGAGAGAGAGAGAGAATGGAAATATGGTCTTCAAATGGTCCATTATAGAACAAGAATTTCCCAACAGCCCTTTATAAAAAAAACAATAAGAAGTCATTAGTTCATTAAGTTTTCCAATTGCTGGTTGGATTTGGGAATTTTTTATTTTCATTTATTTTTTCTAGCTAAGACTAGCTAGATATCCATTTATTGGCTAATATTGAATGTTTAGTTGGATTGGCAATGGCCAGAAATCTACAAGAAGCATTGTAACCTGTTTAAAATGCTAAAAAAATTTCAGCTTTATACATACTGGATTCAAATCTTGATTATACAGACACAAGCGAGATGAATTACCACTACATTCACTTTAATGCTGAGCTCAGCATAGTAAATTTAAAAAATTAAATCTTTTGTGAACTTAGGAAAAAGGATATTGTGATTACTTTCAACATTTGGTACTATTTGCATTATTTATCTTCTTTTTATCACAACTTATTAAAGCATATTATATTTAGACTTTACTAAAGATTCCTAAAACTTACTTGACTTGCCACTTCTTTTCAAAAAAAAAAACACTCAAAGCTCTCCTGAAAATCTACTCTTTTAAAGTGAACAAACAAAAAAAATACAGTGACAAATTTGCATTTTTTTATGTATCTATATTTCCACTTATGTCCTACAACATAATAAAAAAAGATGTAAATAATATAATTTGAAGTTTGAATTATAAGATTTTTTTTTTAATCAACCATAGTAACATTCACATTATACACAGAAACTTAAGATAACAAAGGATAATATTAAAACAAAACCATAAAAAACAATTATAAATAATTCTAAGAGATTTGAACTTGGTGCACTGCTATTAATTTATTAATGTTAGGCATTATTTTTATCAGAAGCATACTTAAATCACCTTTATTCAATTTCTTCCTTTAATTAATAAATTTGTGACAGCACCTTCCATTAAGTAGGGTTTTTTGTACTATAACCCATAATCCAGTACAAAGTGTAGATATTGCTTTGTTAGTAGATATAATTGAATTTAAATTATTTGGTATTACTTTTATCAGCTTTTCTTGTAATTTGGAAATTTTTATGTGCTTACATTTAAAAAAGAGTTCAAACCCCAATGGGGTATCTTTCAAATTATTGATTGAAGTCATAATGAAGAACCCTCAAGTAATGACAATATGTAAATAAGTTTTTATCATACTTTTCTATTGTTAATAAATTGTGAACTGTCTGAATTTCCCTAATCATAAACTTTATTTGTACAAAGAAATTTTACCACAAATGTAAAAATAACAGTTCTTGTTTTGATTAAATCCAGCTTATCACTTTGGAGTTGTAGATTTGTTTCATTAAATTTATTAAGCAAATCTGTCAAATAATCTGTCATTTTTGGACTCAATAAAGTTGGAACATAAAGCATCATCTTTGTTTTCTGGGAACTTTAGCAATGAGTTAAAGGGTTTATAAACTCCACCAAAGAGATAACTTTTGTTGGCCAGTGAACTTCTGTATAAAGCAGCAAGCAACTAAATTCATTTATTTTTTTTAAAAAATTTCTTAACAATAATCTGTTACTCAATGACTTTCTACTTATTTTGTTGATTGTTTTAATGATATAATATATTATTCATACATCACTTAGATTTTTGGCAATTAAATATTAACAATGAATGACACAGTGTATAGTAAATGTATTCAGAACTTTAAAAAAATGAGCGAGAAAATCATGATAATGCTCTATCATTACTGGAACACCAAAAGTAGTAACTTACAGATCTTACTTAGGTGTAATTCTTTTTTTTTTTTTTTTTTTTAAAAAAAACTCTTCCATTGCATGAAATATTTATTCTTCTGTAGTATTAGTTTGCCAATTTTTAACAAATAATAATTCTTGACAAAACTGACTTACAAACTTTATAGAAAACTGAAATATCTTTAAATACTAAATAAAAATTCTTCAACATGTTAAACCACATTCTTATTGTTCAAAGAAATTTTTTTAATATCAGATACTGACTTGGGTAGCACATTGCATATTATCACATTTATAGCCAGTAGAAATATTTTTTTTACCAATAACATGAGGTTTCCTTGATATAGCAATTGATAACAAAATATTATAACAAGCAGGAAAAATAGCAGTTTCTTATTTAGATCTATTGAAAAGAGTTTTGACAGTGTTGGTTGTCTCAAAAAAAATTGTTAAAAGCTTTAAAATAATATAAATCATTATCATTTTTATTACCATGAACTTCTGTCAAATGTTTTTGTAGACTTGAATATTTTATAGTTTCATTTCATAAAACTGGAAATTTGAGCACATCAAGTAACATATTGTTTATAGTGAGCGAATAAAGTAATAGTTCAAATATTCAAAATTATATTATCTACATTTTTATTTAGATTCATCCATGATATTATCTATAAAAATAAAATATAATTCATGCATTTATTTATCATAATAGGGGTATAAATTTATTAAGAAGTATAAAAATTTATATAATTGAAAGAACAAATTTTTTTTTGCAATAACTGTGTTAGTAATTGACAAACAAACCAAAACATTTATGGAACTAAATTTGTCAAAATAATTAATTAAAGAAACTATATCAATATGCAATTAAACCTATTTAATAGTTTTAATTTAGTTTGCTCTTATTTAAATAATTTTTCTTTGTTAATATGTGTCTTATTTATCAGTTAACATAGATAATTTGGTAAAATATAAATAAATGATAATGCTTACAGTTTACAATTTTATCTCCCTTTTTTCTGTTAATATTGTAATAAAAATTATAACAATTACATTGATAATACACTGATTTTCTGAAGATATTCGAATATATAATTTATTATGCCATTGAAAACACAATAGGTTATGAGAAGAGAAAACATTGATTTACAATGAACTGTTAATAAAATTATGTAATAAAAAATTAAATAAAACACTGTAGAGTATAAAGATAAGTATTGAAAATTTAAACTGAAAAGAAAAAAGATAAGGCCAGAAATGACTGATATAAAGATGAAGCAAGAGAAAATTAGATAGAAAAAATATATAAATATTAAATACACAGTTAATTGAACTGGTAAAACAAATAATACAAGTCAAAAGGATTAAACAATTCAAAACAAAGCAAAACTCTCCATATAGTAGTGCCATCTTGTGCTAACAAGAGCAATCAATGGATGCCAGAAGGCTTATGCATAAAATCCCTATCTAGTGCCTACTCATCCAATATCCCCAGACTAGTTTCTGGCTTGTGGCCTTCATCAGTGAGGAGCCTTGGATCTGAGAGCACTGCACCTAGATCTTAGGATCTAATGCAACCCTCCAGCACTAGATATGCACAAGCCTTCTGGAATCCATTGATTGCTCTTGTTAGCACAAGATGGCACTACTATATGGAGAGTTTTGCTTTGTTTTGAATTGTTTAATAACAATTATGTGCTAGTACGAGATAGTGATCATGTGATGTTTAGTAGTTTAAATCAAGAGGATGTCAAAGACAAAAAAAGGTGATTAACCCTCATTTATATTAAGAAATAAAGAATGTGGAAATGAAATAAATAACTAAATGATATGAAATTTCAATATTAACTGAAGATTTTTAAAAAACAATTTCAATTACTTTATATTTGGAATTTATGATTGGATAATAAGCAAATAGAATGTTTGTCAAAACATTCTAATAATGAAAAAACTTAGTGAGACAAAGTTATAATAAATTTTTAACTTATAGATAAAATATTATTGGGAATTTAGATATGCTTCTTGTAAAAAAAAAATGATTTGAATTAAGTAAAAATATAGAACAAGATCTCTTATATAAGCAATCAGGAAATAAATAGTCTGTTTATTACAATTAATAAAAAATTTATTAAGTAGTGAAAATGTCAAAGGCATTATTTGAATTTAGAAAAAAATCAGAAATATCTTAATTGTTTTTTAAAAAAATATAAATAGATTTATAAAAATCCCAGCATTCCTCTATAAAGGGACAGCCAATGAAAGTTTAAGGATTTACTGACCAATGATTAAATATCTACCTAGATTAGTATGGGACTAAAAAAAATCCTAAACCTAAAAAGAATTTTAGCTTAACTCAAACCTAAGTTTATGTGGCTAAATATGTGCTAGCCATTGACCCTAAAACCACAATATATATATATACAATTCAATTAATATCACTTTATAATATTAAAACCATATTTTGTTCCTTTAATAGATAGCAACAATACTAAAAATTAAAAAGTATATTATAAATACGTGATAAGCTCTGATTTTTATGAAATAGCCGAGTAATTTAAAAATGCTCTAATATTTATTTGAAAAACCAAGCAATAAAATTCTACTTTTATATTGGGATAATCTTTTTCCTTTATTTTTGAAACAAAAAAAAATAAGATTTTCAATTTTTTAATACAAATACAATGCAAAAGTGAATTCAGTCACTGATGATTAAAATGTTTTCATTATTGAATTACAATAATTTCTGATTAAGGAGTTTTTAAAAACAATGTTTGACTCAAATACCCACAAATATAAACTTATAATTCTAATGCTTTCCTTTTTTATTTGTTGATTCAAACATTCTTTTTTGAAAATGATGTTATTAAAGTAATCAAATAGTTTGTTGCTTGGGAGGTTTACTGAAGTGACAGAGTCATGTGGTTCTCCATAGATCTTTAGCTTTTGCATCTATACTCTCTCACTGCACTAAAATATACAGGAAATTGTTGTTATTAATATATTACCTTTGCTTTTTACTTAATCTCATGTCTTGTTTATAGAATTCTATTTTATAATATCTATCTAATTTTTTCAGAAGATTATTTCCAATCAACTTGGTACAGAATCTTATGAATTTTCATTTCATATTTGCATTTAAATAAAAGATTTTATGATTTACAAGCATAAACTAAAAGTAAGCTAACTCCTATAATTAATTATTTACTAATTGGATACCATTGATTTATCAAGTGATCATCATTTTTCAGCTGTTCATAGTCTGGTGCATTTGTAGAGATGCAGACTTTTGAAATTCAAGATCCATAGATTATGGTCCAGTTGTGCTACTTATGGTACTCAATCTTATAAAAACCTGACCAATAAATCATTTGATTATGTATTACTTTTCTATGTTATTCAATCTAATAATTTAAAATTTGCTACACTTTAAAGTTTTAAATTAAATTTTTTTGATTAGATATATAGTAATAAAACCTAGTTTGGTCATTAGTTTATACTAAATTCAAATTATCTAAAAAATTATTTTGAAATATGAATTTTTTCTATAGTACAGGCTTTTTCATACCTGCACTTATATATGTAATATATATGGTGTTTGAACTCAGACTTTCACATGACCCTCAATCATCCATGCTATCTCATATCACTGATAAGTCTGTCTGTCTGAACTGTTGTCTACTTTCTATCAACTTATTTAATGTTTATGTAATTTGTTCATTTCTACATTTAAACAGTATACTAAACAAGCAATACATATATTTTAAATATTAGCTTATATGTTCAGCACAAAGTTTCATAATTAGTTATACTAGGTGTCACTAACATACTTATAAAACTGGCATAAGTATAATTGCAGAAGTCACTGTTTACTGCATATAAAAATGTTTCACAACCACATTATGCATAGTTTATTTTGCTATGTGCATTTGCTGTCAATTGATATTAGATGACATTTAAAAAAACATTAAAATTAAATTATAAAATGAGATGTTTGAATTTAATTCATTATATGTTAAATATTTTATTATTTTTAGGTTTATAAAGAATTTATCATATAATTGTAAAATTTCAGTGAAGTTACCATAAAACTATAAACTCTTTTAGTTTTATATATGAAAAATTTTAATAAATATTTTTTTTATTTAAAAAAACATCAAAAGATTTCTTATACCAAAGAATTAATAGTGCACAACTATAACTGTCAATGGAAATTTTGGACCTTCTTTATTATATATACTTAAACTAAAGAGATTCAGAATCTTAGCGTATGATGCCATCATTCATCATTGTTAATGACTACATAATAATATAATCATGTTAAAAGATATTAGATACATCTGATTAACCAGAGAGTAATTCAATGTTTAAAAGTCCAATAATATATCTGGGTTGCCTGTGAGATTATCCACAAATTAAAAAAATTTTCAAGCTTTACCTGAATTTATATCGGAGGTCATGAGCATAATAGACAAATAAGAGAAGTGCTATATTATAAAAACTAAATATCAAAATAAGTAAATTTAATTACTAATTAGAAAAATTAATATTTATATTGCAAATAATTTCTTTAACAGTAAATATTATATTAGTGCCTACCTATTTTTGTTATTATGCATTATAATTATAAATATTCAATATTCACATATTTTCAAAAAATAAAATTAGATGCAGCTAAGATTATCTAATAATACAATTATTATGAACGTAACTGAACTTAGCATCACAATGGAAAAAAAAACATACAACTCTCCAGAATATATAATATTTGATAGCAACCATTGTACATCCTTCCCAAAATAAAAACAGTAAAAATTAATATATAGTTAATATTATTGATAAATACATAAGTATTTATAGTTGTACAATTTAAAGGACATAACACATATAGAGTAAAGTATTTATAGTTGTACAATTTAAAGAACATAACACATACAGAGTAGAAACTTTTTAAAATGTCATGAACTAAAGTATATAAAATTGCATATCAATAAACACAGATTTTTTTTTATCATTATATAGCATTGAGTTATTATCTGGTGATCATACAAATAGCATTTTTGGTAGCACATTCATTATTATGATGATGAATGGATTTTATCACTGGCTGTTTCTTTTTGAGCTTGTTACACTTGTCTAATAAATTACATTATCTCAAATATAATAAGCTTTGACATTAAGTTACAATTTCAATCAAGATATTTGTCTTTCAAATAAAACTTCAAATGTCTTTTGTTTCCTTTGGTACATCACTTTCTTATATTGTTTTTTTTTGCATCAAGTGTTCATTTTCATAGAATCTTAGAAAACACTATTGCTAAAGCAATTATGATTTTTGTTTTTAAAATATATTTGTATATTTGATGATCTTGTGCAATTCTGTCTAGTGTCAATCTAAGATAAACCTCTTTACTGCTGATTTTTTTTGTTGTTGATAAATAGTTTTCATATTTTCATTATTATTTTAAGAATCAGCTCTTTTAACTCTAACTTGTCTAAAAAATGACTTCAATTTTCTTTAATTTCAAATGTAAGAGTGACATCATTAGAATATTATTAATATTTTACACAGAAAAAAAATCTATAATTTATTTTTTTAATCTAACTTTAACATATATTCAATGCATAACATTGATATCATGTTTATCTTTTTCTTTTCTTTTTTTTTTGTAAATGTGAAACTAGCCTATTTTATCATTATCTATTTAGGCTGTAATTTTGAATCCATATAGAGATTTCCCAAAAAATAATAAAATGAACTATCATATCAAAATTCCTCAAGATATTTTTTAATTTAGTGTAGTCAGTTGAATCAGAATTTTTGCAATCAATAAATCACACAGATATTGTTGACCACTTTTTTTTTTAATTATCCAATGCCTTATATACATAAATAAACAAATTTTTAATCAAACATGTAGTCTATTTAGAAATGAAAGACAAATATATTACAAATTTTTAATGGCATTATACTCATATTTTTCTAGTATATACATGTAATAATATATGCATACACTAAAAATGTAGATAAATTTGCCCATGTAAATACATGTAATATAATTGCCCTGCATGGTTTAGTATGATAGTAGAATAGGTATTTACATATTAGCACCTACTACGATGGTGGAATGCCATATCATTCTCCAATGGGGAGTGGGAGTTTGCGATGGCAGAATGCCATATCTTTCTACAATGGGGGGGGTTTGCGATGGCAGAATGCTATAGTTGTGACTTTAATATGGCATTCTGTCTTTGTAAACACCTTCCCACATTTGGAAAAAGGTATGACATTCTGCCATAGCAAACATGGACAGCAGGCTAATACGTATCATAAAAAGTGAAACTCTGGAATATAAGTCCCTTATATCAATTCCAGTTCTGGTACTTCCAGCATTCAAACATTCCAAGCATTAAAGCCATTCCATTATTTATATATTTATTTAATGCAATAAATATAGGGGATTTGAACACAGACTTTTAACACCCTTCAACTATCCACACTATCTTATACCACTGATACACATGACCACACACATGTAGAAAAGATAAATAATCACCAATATATGTATTTCATGCTGAAACAGCACTCATCAGTTGGTTCAGATTATCATCTCCCATACACATATATAATCAGTGCTCAGTTTATATTAAGATAGCAAATCTTCATACTTTAATGGACAGGCTTCAATCTGCCCCAACCTCCAACACTTCAGCCATCCATACCATTGAAAATCTAATGATGAAAAGTCCAAATTCCATGTTGATGCCAATATTAACCACCATGCCCATGTTGACCTCAAGTCACTCTGACCCCTCATGTATAAAACCTTATCTATTTAAATACATAGAAGAGGGGTGGGCAGGATGCAGGCTTAATGTGTAAGATTTGAAATTAAGCTCCAGGTATATGAAGAATGTCTGTATTTCAAATCTTAATGTAATAAATATTTATTGTTGCTTTTTATTTTTTAATAAAATTTTAGATTAAAGCAGAATAAGATTAATTTCATTTATACTCCTAGGTAGAAAATATTATTCACTATCAATAACGTTTATATTATTTTTATGGAGAGGGGAGAGCATAATAAAATAATTATTTAGAAATAAATAGGGATATTTACATTATTACAAAACATATACTTATCTACAACATAAAAATATAAATAATAATTGTATATTGGGCTATTTTCATCATCTAATATTTAAATGACTTTAGAAAAAATTGAAATTTTTATTTAAATTTTCCAAATATACTCAACTGTTAGTAAAAGCAAACTTAGATCTTTAGATTAGTGAATATTAAATTTAAGATAGCAAAACATGTGTCTTGCTTTTTTATCTAGTATAAAACATTTTCATTATATCATCGTATCCAATGTTTAAAATAAAATTGTTTTCAATAATCAGAGCTGAGCTACTTTTTATTTTTAGGGACAGTGAGCTCACAATCTATTTATGGATTCTTTAGAGCTATATATTGTAAGCATGAATAATTAACAGGCACTATGGTAGTACTATAATATCCACATTCTCAGATTAATTTCTGGATATGGTGTAGAAAACTGTTCTTTGAATCATATGCTAGAGTAAATTTTAAAGAATCATGTGATGTTTTGTTTAAAAATGTGAACATATATAATAAAAGATATAAAATTAAAATATATAATTCTTGATAAGATTTTTGACATCATGATGAGTTAGCAATTTTTTTTACAAAATTAGAATTATAAAAAATAATGGGCAACCATAAATATGGATTATCATGTTCATCCATTATAGAATTTTTGATTCGATGATATTGTTAGTTTAAAACACTGACTAGAAAAATACTTAAAAACAAAGCAATATATTTTTTTGGATGCAATATTTTTGTCATAATAAAGTAAATAATCTAATGGCTTACTATTCAGAAGTTCATAAAAATTGAGGCACAGAAAGTGACAGTTTGGATGCAATTCATAGCTATCGAACCCCAAAATCTGCTACCATTGTATCAAAAAATGCAGGGTTTTATCACAATATAAAGAAAGAACAACCTAAAAATCCATAATGAATGATAGCAAATTTCAATAGAATAATTTAACATCTGTAATAGATAATATTGTGTATGACCAATGCAATCTAATAACACCTAGTGGATAGTAATAGAATTGATTTTAATGATGTTCATATTTATTTGTTAAATTTTAATTTACTGATATATAATTAAAATAATAATAAGTTTATGATTTCTTGAATTTAAAAATTCCATCTTTTTTCAACACCTCTAATCAACTGCCTTGGTTTGCCTGAGTCAGCTTTGATGCAGTTCTGGATATGGGCATTTGGAATGAAAATAAAAAATATAGATTTTTGTTTACACAAATAAATATTTGCTTGCTTCTAAACAGACTATGGATTAGAGACTTCAAAATATGATTATATTAGGAAAGTCCAAGTATGTTAATATCAATCACAATTTCTAAATTATGTTTACTTAATTTATCCTTGATTTTTCATATTCCAACAAAACATTATTTAACAAAAAATAACCTTTTTATACACTATTTCACAAAATAAGAATATTTTCAAAAACTACATCAATCCATTTATACTAGAAAAAAAAAATTACAAATGCTAAATCAATAAATTCATATCAGAAAAAAATGTTTAAATGATTAATCTGACTTAACATACAAGATACTTTCAAAGATATGCAACAGCATCTGTATTTTTATAGCAAATGATTAAAGAAATGGACGACTGAAAAGATTTTGCATAGGTGAAAGTTTTCCTCCAATAAAAAGATTTTAAAAAATTGTCTACTCTTATTTCACATCAAAGTTAAAATTTTTTATATTAAATTACTAAGGTATTTATTTTTTCCTACAATGGCGTAATTTTTGTAACTTCATATTCAAAATGTTGCAGAAATGTTAGTCGTAATCTCTGAATTACTTCTTTATTATCACAATTATTTAGTATTTAGATTTAAATTCACATCTAAAGCCAAGAATATTTTTTGATAAAAATGGATAAATGAGAAAGGGTAATATAAAACAGGTTTTAAAGAGACCATTGCACAGTGAAGACCGTTCTAACAATCATTCATAGAGGAAAAATTACAAAGCCACTATTTACCAGGCTTGCCAATTGCAAGGTAATGATGATCTGAGCAATTCTTCATTGTTGTTTATTTACCAACAATATTAAATATCAAAGTATTAAATATTAAATGATTAAACAATTTGATTATTAACTGTCTATCAGAAAAAAAGAATTCGGAGTTTAATCAAAACTTTAAAAAAATTTCAAATTTATTTGTCTAAATTATAGGACTCAGCAGACAGATGCACCACTGTTGTTTCCATGAGTTCCTTATATTACATATATAATAAATTCAGTGATGTACAAGAGATTATTTATCAAATAGTAACTACATGCAGTTTATTATTCAGTATATTTTTATTTTCATAATGTAGTTAATTAAATGCATACAATTTCTGGGTTTAAATAAAATGTGTTTGTTTTTTTTTTTTTAAAAAAAAATTAACTGCACATGAAAAATCATTGTTGCTAGTAAAAGAAAGAATATGAATAGCAAATTTACTATTCCCCCAATTTTGGTCTGTCTGAGTGTTAATATTTTTTAACTAAAAGAGAAGAAGCTAAACCAATATAATGTAGGGGTTGATTGGTTTTAATATTGAATATCAAATAAAGATTTTTTAAGAATTTTTGACTAAAATTATCAGAGAATGTTCTATTGGTACCTTTTAGAGACTGTGCTGATTCTTTCATGAAGTATTTACTATGACAAAATTTTAGCATGTAAGCTTCTGAAAGTGCAATTCAATAATTTTGAACTTATTGGTGCATGATTGCATAATATTTTACAATTAATGTCATTGGAATTTATATAGTGAATTTATAAAATATTTACATTATAAATATATATAAGAATAAGAATAATAACAAAAAAATATTAACATAAAAATAAATGATGAAATAAATAATATAGATGTAGAGAAGAAATAACCTATATACAATTATATCAATATTTCTTATAGGAAAAAAAATATCAGGCACATTAAATATAATTTTAAAGCATTAAAATTATATTTGATATTCTTGATAGTTTCTCTGGAGCTGTCATAATTTATTATTAAAAAAGAGACATATTAAATTAATTTAAATATTTAATTAATTTAAGGTAAATTTTAGCAAAAATAGTAAAGTTTTAATATAGACCTATTAAAACAATTATAGCTAGCAGATGAATTAGCATTTTATCATTAAAAAAGTTTTATTTATTTATTTTTGTTTTGATTTTCTGATTGAGATATATAGTTTCCAAAGAACAAACATGTTTTATTAGCTATCAAATAATTAACTAATTGGATAAAAAAAAGTTCTCATAAGATAAATAGTCACTGGGAACATAGTTTGTTTCTAATCATTTTATGTATAAATATTTGAAATACAAGCATTCTTCACATACCTGCCTCTAACTCTTCAGCCATAGATATCATTGAAAATCTGATGATAGAAAGCCCAAATCCCTTAATGCCAATGTTGTTGTCATGCCCATGTTGACCTCAAGTCACTCTGACCCCTCATATTCAGGACTGTATCCATCCCTCTTCTATGTATTTAAATGGATACTGTCCTGTACATGAGGGGTCAGAGTGATTCGAGGTCAACATGGGCATGACAACAATATTGACATAAGCATGGGATTTGGGCTTTCCATCATCAGATTTTCACTGGTATGGATGGCTGAAGAGTTAGAGGTTGAAGTAGACTGAAGCCTATCCATTAAAGTATGAAGATTTTCTATCTTAATATAAACTAAGCACTGATTATGTATATGTGTGGGAGATGATAATCTGGACCAACTGATAAGTGTTGGTTCAGCATGAAATATGTATATTGGTGATTATTGATATTTTCTACATGTGTGTGATCATGTGTATCATTGATATGAAATAGTGTGGATAGTTGAAAGGTGCTTGAAAGTCTGATTTCAAATCCCCTATATTTACAATTAGGCTCCAGGTATATGAAATGACTGTATTTCAAATATTTAAACAGAATGACTTGAGATCAACATGGGCATGGCAATAATATTGGCATCAGTATGGGATTTGAGCTTTCCATCGTCAGATTTTCAATGGTGTGGATAGCTGAAGAGTTGGAAGTTGAAGTAGATTGAAGCCTGTCCATTAAAGAATGAAGATTTGCTATCTTAATATAAACTGAGCACTGATTATATATGTGTGTAGAAGATGATAATCTGGACCAACTGATGAGTGTTGGTTCAGCATAAAATATGTATAATGATGATTATTTATCTTTTCTACATGTATGTTGTCATGTGTATCAGTGGTATAAGATAGTATGAATAATTGAAGTGTGTTTGAAAATCTGAGTTCAAATCCCCTATCATTTTATATATCTAAGACTTCAGTAATACACATTTCATTAATAATGCATAGAAATTTATTAAAATTATTGCTTAGTTTAAAATATAAACTGGCATTTAAAAAATGTAACTCTTTTATAATCATGGATTACATAAGATAAAAAAATCAAATGATTTTTTATTATGTAGTTTATATTGAAAAGATTGGCTAAGTTTTTGTTTTGATGGAATTAACATATTTAAAAAAATTGTTAAAAGAAACTAAAATGTTGCTCATTGAAGAAATTATTGTGAAAAACTGTTCATAAATGAATTTAACTTTGTCTTAATGAAAAAATAAACATAAATTCTATTATATTCACAATGATTTTAGAATGTTTTACATTCACATTTGTAGTTCATTCCTAATTTTGACAGAATAAATATTACACATTATACTATTTAGATTCCTGGCAGCAAATATATAGGTAATATCAGTTGACGGCATTATTTTATGAGAGATATTTTGAAAACAAGGATAATATATGCATTAAAAATATACTGAATAATGATATTAAATTGAGATTTTTGATGAATTCTTCTAAAAGATCTTGCATTAATAAAAGGTGCAAAAGATTAAGAATCCATTTTGAAAAAGAGACTATTAGTCAGTCTGGACCAAAGATAAACAGTATTTTGTGTACAATAACAATTGCTAATATATATATACAAGGAATTTAAACAAGATTATGTACATATCTAAATTATAATTTATATTTGTTCTTTTATTACATGGCATATTTGTTTACCTCAGAGATGAGGTTTTATAATCTAATTTTTTGAAATGTAATATTACTGCTTTGTTTCTAGGATGCAGATATATTAATTAGAAATCTTTTGAAATTGCTTAATTTTCAATCACGGTATCATATGGAATTTTAATTATTTTTAGCAGTATTTGACTTTTGAAATTATTTTAATTTTGTTTATTTAAACTTAAAAATAAGTACTTACTTATTAATATTTATTACAGACACACACAAATCATCTTTATTAAAAAAAATTCCCAGTGTACTTCACAATTATTTGAGAAAAGAACTTGCAAGCAATAATTGCCACCACCAGTGATATTTTGCTATATTAATATAATGCCTAATTAACCTGCTTTTGAGTAGAAATCATTTAAGAATAAAGTATTATTTTAAATTTTAAAACGCTAATACGTTTATTTAATTAGGAGTAAAATTAATAATTTATGTGCAAAAAAAGTAAATACTAAAAATACAAATACTGCGCATATATGAATACAAAATTATTGGTCAACTGCCTTTTATATGTACAAGACAAAACGAGAGATTATAAAGTACATAGATATATAAAGGTATTTATTAATGGCAATATATTTTAATTACATTCAGAGCAAGGTAGAAGAAAAGTGCAGTGTGATTTAAATTTATTCATCCAAATGTGTGTGTATGTACCTAGATTCCCTTCCCCCCGACTGCATGCACAGCAAACAATAAATCACAAAAGTAATTAACATAAGAAGTCTAATAAATATCTACGGAACTTAAATATATAATAAATCACATAATTACTCGAACAAATTTAATTATTATAATTATTTAGTATCTAGATTTAAATACATAAGCCTAGAGGCCAAGAATCTTTTTTTGAAGATATATAATGAACTTAATGATGTAAAAGAACAGATTCGTTCATCAGCTAATAACTGCACGCAGTAAAATATCTGCTCAAGATCTGACATAATGTATTTTAACGATGCAGCTGATTAAGAAAATGAGATTTAATTTACTTGAGTTTAAATCAGAAGTGTTTTTCTTTCGACAAAAAAAAAAAAAAATCTTCGCTGCAAATGAAAATTCCCGGTTCACTTTTTGCACCAACCTTAACGTTATCGATTTTTTTTCCATTTCCGAGCTATGCAACAGGTTCTTTTTTCCCCTCACTTTGAAAATTCTATTTCAGCCTGCCATATTTAACTCCCTCAACTGAAACCTTTTCAATAAAAATTTAAGTACTATAGAAAACAATACTTATTAAAAATTAAATAGGTCAAAAACAAAAAAAGCACATATATGTAAATTCTATATTAAATATGTTCAGACATATATTATACTTGATCGGAACGTATACTATGTGGATGAATTTAAGGTGACCTAAGGCATATATATATATATGCATTAATACACTTATATAATGCAAACATTTAAAAGGTAAACTGAAATAATGGCATATATATGCATACACGTATGTTTCATAAAGCTGAAGGTGTCAATTTTAAAATCAGTCTGCCCCCCCCCCCACCATAGATATTTATTAGAAGCATTTTAGATATAAAATGTATACAATAGTGATGTGCATAAATTAAGAAGCCGCTTCTAGTTGTGAAGAAGCTTTATCAGCAAAATAAATTACAGTCGAGAAATATTTTATATAAACACGTAGATTGTTACTCTAAATAAAAAATTATAAATTTTAATACCTACATATAATTTTTTTCAACGCTTCAAAAACATCTCAAGTGAATGCCGGGTCTAAACTAGAAATTTGCTATATTTTTATTACTTTTCGCCGACAATCTAAATTGACTTGAGTTAAATATTTTTTTAAATACTAGAATTATGTAAATTTTAATAAAGATGAAGTTAATAAAACAAAAAGAAATCATTAAAATAAAATAAAATAGTGATTTTAACTCTTTACTACGAGGCAACTTTTAGCATTAACAGGTAATTTGCTAGAATATCAATTTAGCGCAATTTTCGTCAGCGAACATGTTTACATAAATACATGTCGCTGAAAACATAAAAATGTAATGTTTTTATAAGATATCTATGGTCACGATTTTTAATTATTTTATTACGAAATAAAGCTGCGAATTGTTTTAAATTATATATTTTACTCAACAATAAAATATTATGCAAAAGCTGAGGATATACCCTCCCCCTACTGAAAGGGTAACGTTAGCGACCCCTAACATGAATGGCTATACTAATCTAAGCCTAAATGAAAACATCAAACAAGTTATCAAATCTTATTTAAAGAAATGAATATTAAATGTCAACTATAATTTATTATCTAGATTTGTACTTACATCGTCCCACTTTGCAAATTTGATTCCTTTTTGAAGTATTTCGGGTACTATTATAGGTTTCAATTGTACAATATGCACACCAGGCTTTGCGCCCGCCATGTTTTTAACTTGCTGCAGTAAGGACGGAAAAAGCCTACTATTGCTTATGAATATTAATGAGTTTGCTTAAAGACGTTAAAATACACACACTCTTTATCTTTCGCTCGTCGATTGCTTCACTCCACGGAAATACCCAGTACATTAGATATCACGTTTGGTGCGCTGCGCGTCTTATAACTGAGTTATAACCTTGGATTCTTTCCGTCTAAGTTGAGCTTAATTTTCTGCTAGTTTAGACCAGCAGATAACGCTTAGTGATGGCACATTTCAGGATAATTTTCCAAATAGACCAACCTAATACACGCACAATTAAAAGCACTGAAAAGCATTTTGTCTCTTATCTTATTTAAGTAAATGAACTGTGTCGAAAAAATTTAATATTAAATCCGGATGTGTGTGTTGTTGTTTTTTTAATATTATCAAAATAATAATATTGAGATTCTTGCAAATTCTTTACTTTTTATATATAAATTATTTAAGAATTAAACTTTCGAAAGTTATTTTTAAAGAGTTTTTCCACTCTTTTTTTATACTTCATTTACATCACGTGGTTATAGTTAGGAAGTCAATTTTAATTGACGTAAATATTTGTCATTCAATATATGTACTGTACTTGTTTATATAAATATACTAACACGTACTAAAAAATTGAATTCTAATTAAATACTATATAAAAAATAATTTGATGCAAATCTTTTAATAAAATAAATGAAAATGTCCTACATAAATTTGATATTTTAAATCTAAACTGAAAAAATTTAATTTGTAATCGATCATTAAACTTTATCATGTTACTATTTATTTCTTGCTTCATTTTTTTAATATCATTTAGCATGTTTTTTAACTCCTTAATTCTTTTTTTCTCTCTCATACATCCCAATCTTTGCTAATACTTGCTTAAATAGTTTTATGTTCTAAATTATTGGTTATTAAATTTTTAAAGTATAAGCAAAAAGCATTTATAAAAACAAAATTGGTAAAACATTTCACCAATTATGCATTAATTATTCAATTAAATTTCTGATATTTAAATTGTAAAACTACTTAAGAAATATAAAATATTATTTTAAATAAATAAGCAAGTTTTAGAATAATTAAATATTTATTATAGGTTCAAATCCAGATGAAACTTTGAATTTTTTCATAATTTCTATGCATGTTTTAATTTATTTATTTATTTTTTTTGTGGAGTTTGCTCGTAGCAATCTAGCTATACAGTCACTTATGTAATTATTTAGTTTATACATAAAGCTATTTAAGATATAATAAGTTAATGTCATTAGTGTTAAAGTAATTGAAAATCTGTAGAATGCAGTATGTGTTTAATGGTAATTTTCAAGTGCTGGACAGAATTTTAATATTGTTTAATTGAATCTATTTTTAAATGAGTGAATTTACTGAACAATAAATTTGCATTGAAGTTTTTCCATGCACCATTACAGCTAAATAGTTTTATTCAGGGCTAGCTCTATTTTTTTTTTTACTTAAAAACCTTTTTTTAAATTTAGCTCTAAAAACTAATTACATGTTGAAATGCTAAAGGGGGCAAGGAATAGAATTTAAATATCATAAATAATTAAGTCAACAAAAATTATATTTTACAAGATATTCAATTTTTTTATATTGTCATTAAAAAGTAAATGAGATCATTAATATATCTTTGAATTATTTTTAGAAAGAGGGTATATTAGCAATAAGATTGTTATGAAATGTGTGCAGATTTTTGGCAAAAAAAAAAAAAAAAGTTCAATTAGTAATATCAGTATACTAACAGCTTTGAAAAATTTATTTTCTTTTTTTTAATCTAAAGTATTTCATATAAATTTAATTACCTTGAAATAAAGGATCTTTGTTCCTTCAATTCTATTTACATATAGTTATGTGGTTATTATATGTGTAAGTGTATTACATTAAATCCATACAACTTCTTTTAACTCAATGACTAACATGTAGTCATCTACTTACTTAATCAAATTTTCTTTCTCTGGGAGGAGAATTTCATTAGGAGCAACTATATGTATTCAAATCTTGAGCTTTTCTTATCTTTGATCCCTAATTAGGTCTTAAAGATTTCATATTAAAAAGTGTATAACTTTTTTAGTTTGTTCTGCATTTGCAGCATAAGAATGACCTTTAAAGTATACTTTCCAAACATTCAATCTTTTGCCAAGTGAAGTGTCTATTTTTAATTCATTTCCAAAGCGATTCATTACTTACTGGGTTTCATGCAAGATTACAACTAAGAATTACTGGTCTTTTAAACATATTCTTGTCTGTGCTTTATTTTTGAGAGGGGGGGGGGATATTGCAAGCAAAAAAGGAAAAAATAGAATTGCTGCATGTGCAATTAAAGAATGGAAATGTGGTTGTACAACACATGATCTCATTACAATTAGTGCAGGGAGATGAGTATTAGTATTAAAGTAGCATAACAACTGTTTTTTTTTTTTTTTTGTTAAATTAAATGATTAGAAATAGTAAGGGACTGAGAATGGATAAAGGAATTATTCAGGAAAAAAAAACAAAAAAAAAATATTTGTATGGGAAACAAGATTAAGCTTTCAATAAGTCAGCATCTTAATCTGCAAAGCACCAGGTGATACTATGGGCTGGGAATGGGCATTACTTATGGGTTATTCATAATTAAATCTCATGTCTGTTAGTTAGTCCAATATCCTTTATATGTGAAACACATTAGCAGTCAGAATTTAACTTAAGCCATATTTTAAATTCAATTAAGTAAATATCATAGAGAGTATTAAATATATTGGTTTATGATATAGCTTCTTATTCTTCAATTATTATTTTTTTTACATTATCCTTCATTGATTATATTTGTCACCCTCACCCAAATTTTTATTTGTTCGAAAATGTCATCCTTTTTTTTTTTTTATGTCTCCAATAGTAATTACTGATTTATTCATTTTATCAAAGGAAATTATTTGTGCAAAAAATAGTGTATAATTGAGAAATTATAGGATTTAAAAAATATTCGTTAATATTTTTTATAAAAATTTTAAAGTTGAATTTATAATCGTTACAAACATATCTTAATTAATTGTGACAATAAAAACACCGCAGTTATCAGAATGCATAATAACGTGTAAAAAAAAAAAAAGTTATTTTTTCTGGAGTTTCTTATGTAAAATGTTTATGAATAAAAAATAAAATACTTTGAAATTGTAAGAACTTATTATACATAGTGTAACTTGCACAAAATAGATTTTAAAAAATTGAATTTCTAGAGGAGAGTTACCATTTATATATATATATTTTTTAAATAATCCTTTTTTTTTTTGTTGTAGTAATAAAACCATGCAAAGCTTGCATTAAATATTTTTTTTTTTAGACTTCTCTCTTTCACTCTTTTTTTTTTTTAATTTTACAAAATCATTACTTTTGTATTTCTTACCATTTCATTTAAAGGACTTCATGTTTTGATCACAGTATTATAGTAATAATAAATACTTTATCCATAGGATTGTCTTTTTTCCTGTGTATTTTAACACAGTAATAGTGTGACTGAATTTATCAAAGGTTCCTGGAATGGTTTTTAATCTGTTACTTCTAATATTTAAATATTATATGATCGTCTTAACAGCTAAGCATATGATTATTTTTTAAAAAGACTTTCTGTTTTTTAGTTTCAATAGGCTTTATTGGTTTATAAATGTACAAAAAAAGGAAGTAAAAAAAAAAAAAAGGAAAATACCAATTTTGATCAGGGCTTACCATTCTCCTGATCGTTACATCAGTTTATAACGATTTACATATATTAATGGGTACACTTTTCATCTCTTTTACCTTTACTTCTTTGGCGATGGTGAGTCTTTTTATAAATTAGAGCGAAGTAGCATTATTGACCAGGTGTCTGAAAAAATGTTAGGTGATGAAATTTTTTCATCCCTAGTGCGTATGATATCAATTTTGTTTCTAAATGTGTTAGATTGTTTCATGTCCGGTTCATACATAAGTGTACATCTGGTACACCATAGTGAGTATAACACAAATGTGCTAGCACGGATGAGTCCATAAATATCCTTTTCAAAGGAATTGAGAAGTTTTTGTATTCCGTAATCCTTGTTTTTAAAAATTTTTGGAATGTCCCAACGGATATTATTGTATCTGGGGCATGTGAATAATAAGTGTGATAGGGTTTCTGTTTCTCTTTGACAAAGCTTGCAAATATCTTCAATATTGGTACAGTTCCTTTTATATCTACAGAAGTAAAGAGTTGGAAGTGCATCAAGATTTAGTTTTATGAGGAAATCATAGAATTTTGGCTCCAATGACCAATATTTGAAGTTTTTGGTCAACTGTTTATTTGTTAAGTTTAGATAAGTTTTCCCGTTATCATTGGAAGGGGGGTTGCAGACTGAGTAAACCTCCCAGTATTTCATTTTGTCCATAGGGGGGGGGGGGGGGGAATGTAAGATTGGGGATGCTTAATAGTGGAGAAATTAGCTTATTCCAGAAGTTATTTGTAGGTGGTGGTTTCTCTGTGGGTGTGATTTTGAGTGCAATTTCTAGATAGGGGAAAATTTTGGCGCATGATGATATTAGATTGTTTTTTGAATTTGAAAAATGTTGATTGAATGTAGGCCTAGTCCATTTCGAGATAGAGGGTTCAGGATTTTTCTTAAGGATATTGGCACTATTTTTTTTTCCACAATAATTTTCTACACATTGAATAAATTTTTGCTATAAACGCTTTTGTGTATATTATTATGGGTGTATAATATGTAACTTGTTATTATTAAGAGATTGAAGAGAGTGACTTTGGCATAGAGTGACATGTATGATTTGGATAGAGAATTAGTTTCAGATTTATTCATTAATTTCCTCTGTATCTGTGAACGCATTTCAGAGTTGCTTAAATGGAATGGAAATCCCAGGAATGGACCTGGTTTTCCTTTAAAGTATTGATCTTGTTGGTGTCCAGTGCATATGGACCAAGCGCTGGATTTATGTAGATTAAACTCTAGTTTATATTCTGCTGAGTAGTTATTAAGAATTTTAATTAGTGTTGGTATTTGTTTTTTTGGTGGGCAGAAAGACAGTAATATCATCCATGTATGCAACACATGTGACATTAGTCTTCATTGCAGGTATGAATATTCCAGTCATCTCACTTTCAATTGCTTTAAGGAGAGGATTAATATAAAAAGTGAATAGAAGAGCACTTAATGGTGAACCTTGTGGCATGGAGTTAAATGGAGTGAAGGATGGTGCATATTTCCCACTAAGAGTTATATGAATTTCTCTACTTAAAAGAAGGTTTGTAATCAAGTAGATTAGTGCTCTGGGAATTGATGTGTCTACTAGCATATTAATTAAGATATTAATTGCTACCATATCAAATGCTGATTTGATGTCCAGTTGAACTACAACAGGTCCGTACCTTTTGTTATTTCTGACTGTGTCAATCACTGTCTTATATAGAAAAGCCGCTTGCCCAGTAGAAGATCCCTCCCTTGCAAACTGATTTTTTGACAAATATGGCAGAATGTAGGGCTCAATTCTGTCTTTAATTATTGACTCCAGAATCTTGATACCAAGTGGGCTCATTGATATAGGTCTGAGATTTTGTAAAGTGGTTATGTTTTCCTTCTTTTTAATAAATGGAACCACTGAGATGGGGTAGAGCCCATGAATGTGATAAATTCTTTGGGTTAGGAAGTTGGCTAAATCTGCTAGATATTTTACTGTGAAATGACTTAAGTGCTTGTATACAAAGCAAGGTATTCCATGTATTCCTGAATGACATGAGTTTGATATTGAATACAACTTTTCTTCAAAATCTCTCTGAACAAAGGCTATATTATCTTCTGGTGGGCCAAGAAAGTTATCCGGGGGGGTTGAAAAATTCCCCTTTTTGCAGGTTGTGTTTGTAGAATGAGTAGAGTGGTTCTAGCATATTATCTCCTGCAATGGTTTGCCCTTCTACTTTGATAGCCGATGGAACCCGGTTTGTTGGAGCTTGACCTAGAGCCCAGCGAATGTACTGTCTAGACCATATATGGGTCTGACTCAGGAATATCTTTTTCTTCTTTATTGCCAAATATTCCCTGAGTGAAAACTTTGTTTTTTATTTGAAGAAAATTCCTTTGTGTTTGATTTTCGCATTGATTTCTATGATGTAAAATATAGTTTACAATCAATTTATTAGGCCATAATTATGGTTAATTTTAATTTGGTAATACAAGTTACATTTTCATTATTTATGTTATTTTTAATAACTAATAGCATTATATTTTTTTGCAACTCTTCATTATAAAGTTTATTGGAAATTGCACAGAAAATAGTCAACAAAGTACACTAAAAAAAGAGTAGAAGTGCCGAACTTTGCAGTTTTTGTATGCCTTCACATTTTTGCTTATGGAAGGTATTCAAACACAGGATTTTACATTTTTAGCATAATATTTAGAATTAATTGTAAACTGAAATAATATGAGATGTTTTGATAATTAATTATACTTCATATATGCTGAATGAAAGAATTATTAAATTAATGTTTTAATTAATTGTTTTTTTATTAAATAAATAGGAGTAGTTCACTATAAAGGAAACATTAATAACATTACAAATAAACTACAGCTTAGCACTGTTTTCAATCAGGCAAGTCATATTTATAGCACTAGATAAAATCAGATTTGTGAGGGAGAGAAAGCAGAGAATGAATATAAATTAATCAATATGTAAATTGATAAATTTACATATTCCACATAATAAATAAAAAGGATTTATATATTGCTTTATATGTTTTAAAACATAAAATATATAAAGCAGCATATAAATCCTTTTTATTTATCATGTGGGTGTTGTTTTTAATAAACCCTGCTTTTTTGAATATTCTGTTTTAATCATTGCACTTTGCACAAACTACTTTGATGTTAAGCAGATTGAAGTTGTGACCAGAATCAATCTCATGCTCTAAGTATATCAATTTTATGTTAGGATCTTATTTAATGCAACTATATATATATCGGAAGAGCATATATATATATATACATATATATATATATATATATATATATATATATATATATATATATATATGTACTTATGTTGTGTTACTTTAGGGACATTATTGGCATGGGATCCACCATAATAAATTACATTGCAAGTAGGTTTGTTGCAACTAATTTTGTAGATGATATGGAGAGCTTAATCAGGAAGCAACCTTATCTTCTTATTTTTAATAAGAAAGTCACTAAATAAATTGTAAATGAATAAGTGTAACAGATACAACAAGTTTTCTATATATTTCAATATGGGATAATGTTAACTTGATTACAGTATAGGCAGTAGACATATGGTTAGTGATACTTGTTTTAGACAAAGTTGATGGTGACCGTGATTGAAGAGTGTTCTACCAAAGAAGGCCATATATCAAAAATACTTTCTGAAAAGTATAATAAAAAATCATAAAATAAAAATAACTTAAATTTTAAACTATTCATTCAAAAAAATGAGGATATTAAACAAAGTATTTACTTGAAATACATAAATGTTTTCTTTTAATTATTTTTTATCTTATATTTAATTGTTGTTCCACAGTTAAACTTCAGTATCTTTAACTGTAAGTCTTTCTTCAAGATTTTTTCTGAGGGGGAAAAAAAACTTGCTTAAACTTTAATATAATATTTTCTGTGTACCCTATATTAAAAAAAAAAAAATCTTTGAGACATGATTCTGTAAGATGTAATTTTTTAGAATGATAACTCTGGATTTATAGATAAATGACAGCAATAATTAAAAAGCATGCAAAGACAAAAACTAAAAAAAGAAATAGAAAAGTATAGTGAGTGAGTGATTAAAATAAAATAATTTATTTTAGCTAATTAGACACAATACCTATTTGAAAACTCATTTTTATTGGTAATGTAGGCAGAATTTTAATATTCTGGGAATACTAAAGACTTATATGAAGCATTGTTAAAGATATTACAAGTTTTAGTATTTTACAATCAAATAGGTGGAATGATCTATATTGTTTTATAAGATTTATTTGTTAATCCATTAAATTCTAAAATATTTTTATGAATACCCAATACATTATATATTTTTAAAAGTAAGATAAAAGGCCATAAATATTTGTAAAGAAATAAAAGAAATTAAGTTTTCATTATTTTTTGTATTATTATACCCCCCCCCCAAATCATTCTCAAAGCACTGAAACTAAGATAAGGGATAAACAGTGAGGATTGCCAATTCCTCTACAAGCTTTATGATAAATTCTTAGCCAGAGCCAGCACTTAAAATATCTCTGTCTGGAACCCCTCCCCAAACGCCTGACCATGGTTTCGTGCTTTGGTACTCCTCAGAGAGGTGTCAGGGTAGGTTCAGACACTTGTAGAGGAATTGGCAATCCTCACTGTTTATAACTTACAAGCTTAAGTGATAGGGCCATGTGATCTATGAATTGATCTATGACTTTTATTTTAAGATAAGGGAGTCTTCTCTTTTTCTTTTTTTTTTTTGTCTTCTTAGGCATTGGATAATTAATGGATATTAAAGATTATTGCAAACATATTTCTATGAATGGTTTCTATACAAGAATTTTTATTTTAATAACAAGTACTATTTTGCATTCTATTTATTTATATGATATCTTTTCTTCATATTATACTATTCAAAAATTCTGAAATTTTAGATCGTAAAATTTTGGATCTTAATCTGTTTTCTTTTTTTTACAAAAATATAAAATATAATATTATATTATAAATTAATTATAAAATTATTTGATCAATTGGAAAAAATGTGATACATAAAAAATAAACCATGCAATACCTACATAATGCAGATTGGATATAAATTAGAAAAGTCATATCATAATTGAAATGTTACTATTATTAGTTTCTAGTGTCTGGTCACCACTTTTTTTGAAAATGTCATAACATATTGTTGGGTCAAATCTTTCAGAAATCTATTTTATACTTTTTTATGCTATGAGCTTAACTAATTTCCAATAGAATTGCTTTGAGTTTAATACTATTTTTAAAATGAGATGTGCATTTTCAGGCAATAAATCATGACCACTAAGTCTGAAAAATGTCAGTATCTATTTACAGTCAGTTAAGTTATACAAATTCTCTAATTAAATGCAAGGCCTATGTTTTCTAATGCTTATATGTCTACAGATGTATATTTAATATATAAAAGTGAGCTATTAATTGCAATTAGGACCTTAGTATATATAAAAAGGAAAGATTAAAAAATGAAGACTGTAGTGCAATTATATAAAAATATACACATATATATTAAATACTGCCTAATGCTGCATTAGTAATTAAAAATAAAATAGAAATTAATATAAAACTACCATACTAGCCAAAGTGACAAAATTTACTAAAATTCTTACACAACAATGGTTTCATTTATTAACAAATAGATCTTCTTAAATGAAATTCAACTAAACATACAACATATATATATACAAAACAAAATATTCCAATCATTCAATTCAACAACCAACTTTCTTTAACATCAAAGGATGTCTTCATGAGATTGGTGATGGGCTTAAATTCAAAAAAATTGATCATCAAAGTTTCATTCTTTTTTTTAATTCACCTTTTTCATAAAAAATAATCTCTGCATTGTCAAATATTTTATGACTTATCATGAATATACAAAGCTGAGTTTTGATATCTATTTTTAACTCTACTCTTATGAACTTTAATTCTTTCATTAAGTCTTAATTTACTCTGACCTATATAAATTTTATTACAATTCCAAGGTATTTTATAAACTACTCCAGAAATAGATTTGCAATTAAATGATTGTTTTGAACTGAATAGTAATAGATTTAAATTCAGACCTTTCTTCCAGGTCACTTTCATACCATCCAATAAAAAAACTATTCTTATAAATCAATTTACATGCCTTATATGGCAAAGAAATTAACTCTTTATTTACACTACCAATTAAATCTATTATTACTTGACATAATATTTCTAATAAATACATGATTATATTCTAACTCAACATAGATACAAATTGACTCCTCTAAATATAACTATTTTTTTTTTTCAAAATTATTAAGACTTCTATTACTATAACAAAAATTCAATAAAACAAAGTTTCTTACACGTAAAAGGTTGATAATTATCTGGCCTTATCATATTTCTTAATTTTTTTTATTTAATAAAATGACTACAAAATAAAACATTAACTTTATCAACACTCAAATCTAAAAGTTTTAACTTATCAAATTCAAATGGTACACCCCTCAATAGTAAATATAATATTAAAATCAAAAGCATTCAATGTAGCAAAAAAGTCCTTCAATTTTTCTTCCTGTATAACAAACAAACAATCATAACATACCTAACAAATATTTTTAAAGAACCAGAAAAAATACTAATAATACTACTCTCTAAAAAATCAATATAGACAGAGCACATTAAAGGAGAAATAATATAACCAATAACCTATCCCTCTTTAATTTTGTAAAACATATCATTACACACAAAATACATAGAATCATGAATAACCTTAATCTTATCTGCAGAAAAATATTCAAATTTTTTTAACACATTAAAAAACATCAATACTTTTTTGCCTATCAACTGATTGATACATGTTTTCAATATATAAACTACTAAAAACATTTCTTTTCTAAAAAAAATTCATTAATTTTTACATATTCCTCTAATGAAAAAGACATACAAAAATTGGCCCATTTGAAGCATATGAAAAAATTAATGGGTTTATTTTAAAAAAGAAATGTGTTTTGGTAGTTTAGATATTGAAAACATATTTCAGTTGATAGGGGGAAAAGCATTGATGTGTTTCTTAATGTTTTAAAGAAATTTGAATATTTTTCTGCAGATAAATTAAAGTTATTCATATGTTACTAGAGGATTCTATGTATTTTGCCTATAATGATATGTTATATAAAATTAAAGAGGGATAGGTTTATTGGTCATGTTATTTGTCCTTTAATGTTGTATAATTAAAAAATTTGTGGTTCTTTAAAATTATTTGTTAGGTATGTTGATCATTATTTATTTGATATACAGGAAGATAAATTGAAGGATTTTTTTGATAGATTGAATGCTTTTGATTCTAATATTAAATTTACTATTGAGGGGGGGGGGATATCTGAATTTGATAAGTTAAAATTTTTAGATTTAAGTGTTAATAAAGTTGATATTTTATTTTGTAGTCATTTTATTAAAGAAAAAAATTAAGAAATATGATAAACCAAATAGTTATCAACCTTTTACTTGTAAGAAACTTTTTTTATTGGATTTTTGTTATACGAATAGAAGACTTAATAATTTTGAAAATAATAGTTATATTCAGAAGAGTCAATTTACTTCTGACTATACTGGGTTAGGATATAATCATGAATTTATTAGGAATATTATATTTAATAAAAATATTCAGTTAATAATAAAAAATTTATTGATAGAGTGAATGAAGAGTTTATTTCTTTGCTCTATATGGCATCAATTAGTAAATTGATTTACAAGAAGTTTTTTATTGGGTGGTATGAAAGTTTATTTGTTAATAGATGAAACCATGATTGTGTAAGAATTTTAGTAAAATTTTATTGTTTGGTGAGTATTGTAATGTTATATTAATTTCTATTATATATATATATAAATTTGCTTGAAGGTTTGTGATGATCTTATATTAGATGTAATAATATGTTGACCTATTTCCATTATCTATCATTAAATGTTGAATGTATAGAAAATTTTAAACTTTTTTAAATACAAATAACTTGTTAGTAATAATATTCAAATAGACAACACAAGTTAGTAATTACGCAACATTTCGAGTAGTAGTATTCTCCACTCTTCTTCAAGTTAGAGTGTTGCCATAAAATTTAAGAAGCTAAAGTCATAAGATCAACTCCTACACTAATATTGTCACTGGTCAGGTCAGAAACACCTGAAGAAGAAGAATACTACTATTCAAAACACTGAGTAATTACTAACCTGTGTTGTTTATTTTGTGTATTATTATTAACAGTTTGTATTTGACAAGTTCAAACAAAGTTTAAAATTTTCTATACATTCAATATTTAATGATAGATGATGGAAATATTCCAATATATTCATATATATATAAATTTTATTACACTTACATTTGAGGTTAAATAAAATATAATTTTTAATGTTAATAAATGTATAAAGTTTTCAAGTTTTTTCATGTATATAATAATTGCTTGTAGTTATTTAGATTGGCATTTTATCATTTCTATCATCATTTGTCACCTGAATAATCTAGTTACTTCAGTAGCATTTGGTATTTCTATAAGTAATGATAATTGAAAACAGATTGAAGGTCAACTCTTATTTAAGTCAAACAACAATTACTGTTTAAATATTCTTATTATTCATACAATAGACATTGCTATATTATGAAGCAACCTCATGCATTAAAAACTAAAAACTTTATTTACATCTTCTGCTCTGGAAATTTTTGTTTTAAATCACACATATACAGTGTATATTGAAAGCAAAGATTATGATTTCTAGTAGTTAATATGTATATGATTTACAAATCCATGAAATAGAATTTGAATTTGTTTGTAACACAAAAACACTTTTAGATAGCTAAATAGTTTTCGAGATATCTTCCCATAGATGGACATTTCACTCAGGAAAAAAAATTCTTTTTTAACAATCATCAGATGTATAACCTTCTGAGCAACAATTTGTCTGTGAGGAATGGGGGGGGGGGTCCGATTTATATCTGAAATGAACTATTTTAAGAATGTTTAGATATTTTTTGTTAATACTTTGTTTTAATAAATATAAGACAATGTAGCGATATACATAAAAAAAAAAAATAGTGGTACTAAACTATAAAAAATAGCAGTTATAAATAAAAATACTAGATTACACTATAAATCTTACAAAGTATTAGTTTTATGTGAGATCACTTGTAACAATTAATCTCAAAACATCAAACCGAATGCAGAATTGATTAGTACATTAGCGATATTGAATTATTTTAAAATTTCTTTTCATCGTCAATAACTTAATAAAATAAATAATTAAAGAAATTTATTGCTCAGGAGTTCATAAAGAAAAATCAAAGTGCCACCGGAAATGCCGCAATTGATGTCTGTCATCGGACTTTATTTTCCGGAGTCTTTTATTCTACTCCCGGCAGTAAATTATTTAGGTCCATTTTAGGACATATGTTAAATGATAAATGTGTTTCACTATCATTTTTTGATTCATCCAAGAATTTTCGTTTTTTTTTCATTAGTTTCATAAAAATAGTTTAAGATTTTGGATAAAAAGCAGCTTTGGGTAGTTTATACTGTATATTTTATTTCTGCGGGATGTTTTAAGACTTTATTCTCGAACAGAACTATTTTAAAAATACGTTTTTTAGCTCTCTAATCAATATTACACAAACAAACATTCATTCTGCCTTATCAGGCACTGAGAAGAAAGACCATGGTGTTTCTTGATCTTAAACTCAGAAGTAAAAAGCCAATAAACTCACCATACTGGCTAATGTGTGTTAGTGAGCAGCCCATCCATGTTCGTATACTATATGAATAATCACATAGTAATAACAGCTGCAACGACAAGAACGTATGGAGTGGACATTAGGAATTTGCTCGGTTCCTTTAAGGCCTCCAAGAGGAATCAAAGGGTCTCCTTTCAGTTAATAGCAAACTCCTTTACAAGTGGAGTAGGATTCATTATAAATAAAAAGTGGAAGAACAATATTGTGGAGATTGATGGTGTATCGGACAGAGTGGCAAGATTAGTTATACAACTTAATAGCAGATACCAAATGCAGATAATTCAGGTTTATGCCCCAACAAATTATCATAGTGATGAAGTAGTAGAAGATTTTTATATGGATGAACAAAAGGCTTTTGATCAGAGTAAACAACATTTTAAAATTGTTATGGGAGACTTTAATGCTAGAATTGGTAGACAAATGAAAGATGAAATTGCTGTAGGTAATTTTGGTTATGGTAATAGAAATGAGAGAGGACATAGACTTGTGGAGTTTGCAGAAAAAGAAAAACTTTATATTATGAATTCATTTTTTGAGAAAAATGTTAAAAGGAAATGGACATGGAAGCATCCAAATGAAGGTACAGCAGAATTGGATTATATTTTGACTAACAGAAAATACATATTTCAAGATTGTAATGTTCTCAATAAATTTAACACAGGAAGTGATCATCGATTAGTAAGGTGTAAGTTATGTGTTAATGTAAAACTAGAGAGACAAAAATTATTAAGAAAAACAATATTTACAGTTGATATTCCTAATCTTCAGAAACATTCTAATGAATTTAAATTAGAACTTACAAATAGGTTTCAAGTGTTAGGAGATTTTGAACATGATTCAGATTTGAATGAAATTAATATGAAAATAACTGATACACTTTTAAAAACTGCAACAGACATAGCTGGCAGAAAAAAGCAGAAATTGACTAATAAAATTTTTACTGAGACTAGAGAATATATGAAGAAAAGAAGGAATATGAAGATATACAAAAATGATGTATTAAAAAGAATTGAATATCTCGAATTTTGTAAAATGGTATGGAAAAGAGTTGTAAATGATATAAGAAAGTATAACTGTGAAATAGCAAGGAAAGCTGTAGAAGAAAATAAAAGTCTCAAAAATGTTAAACAACATTTTGGTATTGGTAGGAAATTTATATCTGCAATAAGAAAAAATGATGGAATTATTACTAAAAAGAGAGATGACATCATGAAAGTGGTAGAAGATTTTTATCAAGAATTATATAGTAATAAAGAACAAGTACCTCCTATATCTATTACATCTTCTGAATTGCCCAGAATTTTAAATGAAGAAGTGAGACATGCAATTAAGTGTATGAAGAAAGGAAAGGCTCCAGGAAATGATGGAATTATAATTGATATATTAAAAGAAGCAGGTGAAGAAATAGAAACAATTTTAGCAAAGTTATATACCAAATGTCTAAATGATAAAGATGTACCGGAAGATTGGAAGAATGCAGTAATAATATTAATATTTAAAAAAGGTGATAAAGAAGATATTAGAAATTACAGACCTAACAGCCTTTTATCAGTTTTATATAAAATTTTTACCAAGATAATTACAACTCGTCTACAGAGTACTTTGGATTTCCATCAACCAAGAGAACAAGCTGGATTTAAAAGTGGTTTTAGTACAATAGATCATATCCATGTATTGAGAGAAGTCATAGAAAGGACAAACGAATATGAGTTGTCATTATGTTTTGGATTTGTAGATTATGAAAAGGCATTCGATTCTATACACATTTCTTCAGTGATTAAAGCATTGGATCATCAAGGTATAGATCCAGGATATTGTCATATTTTAAAGAATATTTATAAAAATGCAACAGCAACAATTAGATTACATAATGATACTGGAAAAAACAACATTGAGAAAGGTGTAAGACAAGGTGACTCCATATCTCCAAAACTCTTTACAGCAGTGCTGCAAGAAGTATTTTGTGGATTAAAATGGGAAACTAAAGGAGTGAAAGTAAATGGAGAGTATTTAAATCATTTAGATTTCGCAGATGATGTATTTAAGTCATTTAGATTTCGCAGATGATGTAGTTGTTTTTGCAAATAATGCTTCAGAGCTGCAGGAAATGTTGCAGGAGTTAGCAGATGAAAGTAGAAAAGTAGGACTAAAGATAAATGTTAAAAAGACTAAAGTAATGGTTAATCGATTTGCTCAAAATATGAAAATAAAGATTGATTGTGAAGAATTAGAAGAAGTTAACAGTTACAAATACCTTGGTCAGATTATTAATACAGATGAAAACATAATGGAGGAAATTAATCATAGAATTAAACTTGTTTGGAGTGCTTTTGGTAGAAATAACTTGATACTAAAAGGAAATATGCCTATGTGTTTGAAAAGGATGGTTTTTAACAAATGTGTTTTATCAGTTCTTACTTATGGATCTGAGACTTGGACACTTAATAGAAGAGCAATTCAGAGACTTCAGACCACTCAAAGGAGTATGGAGAGATGTATGTTGGGAGTAACAAGAAGAGATCGAAAGCGCAATGTATGGGTAAGACAACAAACAGGTGTTACTGACCTTATTGAAAAAATTAAAAGATTGAAATGGAGTTGGGCTGGACATATTGCTAGAAGAGATGATAATAGATGGACAATTGAAATTTTAAACTGGATTCCAAGAGATCGTAAAAGACCCAGAAAGAGACCACATGTGAGATGGATGGATGAAATAAGAAAATGTGCAGGAGTGTTGTGGAGAAGAGAAGCTAAATATCGGAGAAGATGGATTAAACTTGGAGAGACCTACATCCTGCAGTGGATTGATAATGGTTGATGATGATGATGATGAATCAATATTAATTGACTCCGTAAAATAACACTGATTAAAACTATATCCTCAGCAATAATGATTTCTGTAACTAATTTTTTTGAAAATACTTTTTTTTCTAAAATAAAGTGAAAATATTTATTTATAAAATGATAGATGAGAATTTCTCAATGTTAATTTGTAAATATTTATTGCAATGGTGCGTAATCATGCTGTTTATCATAATGTAAGTAAATGTGGCTAATGAAAATATTTATAGTAATCGCAACCACATATTTTATTAAAGAAAAAAAAACGTTTTTTTATTCTTTCAAAAAACTTTATATATTTTCAGCAGTATGCAAATTACTTAATCTTAGAATAAATAATCTCTAGCCCGGCACATAGCATTACCAGACAACTTAGTTACAAAAAAAGAGGTTTTCTACGTATTTGATTGAAAGCTAAAATATGTAACTAATAAATTTCACATTTTTTTTTTTAAATAAAGTCAAGTTTACAAACTATTTTAATACAGACTAAATTAATCAGATCTTAGTGATGTGTGTACTGCAAATGGATATTTCACAGTAATAAATGAATAGCTTTGATATAATTTCTCTTTTGTAAGTTCTGAATATCAATGTTGTGCATAAGTAAACAGAGCAGGATCACTCAATTTTTTACTAAGTATATCATCCATAGTTACTTTTGTAATAGAATATTAAGAATTTCACAAAAATAAAATAATGCAAATGTGAAGTCTACTAAATTTCAGAAAAGAAAGCTGCAAAAATACAATAAAAATGAAAAAGGCTGTTCTTTCAGTGAAGGCAATGTAACATGAATGGCAACACTTAAAAAATATTTTAGATACCAACATGAAAATATCTGTAAATTGATGAATGAGAAAATTCTCAACAAAAATCTTCTTCACTGATTATAAATATATATTTTATCAAACACTTTAAAATCAATATGACTAACTCTAGCTAATAAAAAAAAAAAGATGAGATAGGACAAAAAATAACCGTTTAAAATGACATTTTCAATGACTTTACAAAACAATTGGTGAATTACAAATATTTCTGCATATATACCCATTGGTCCTTTACTCTATTCTGAAATCTTGGAATGCTATCTTTTAACGCTTTTGCAGCAAAATTTTCTTTTTGATAACTTCAACCTGTTGTCTTTATATTCTATTTCGACCTTATCCTCTCAATAAAAACAGACAATATTGCATTTTTAAAGAATGATTTGAGATCAGTTATATAATGTGAATGGATTTGCCTTTCCATTAAAAATCATACTCAAATTTAACATAAAATATTTTTTTAGAAAATTTACTAATCTTCATTCTTTTTGCATGCTATGTTCTTACATTTATTGACTCAATATCATCATATCAATTAATATAAAGAACATTATGATTAATCACATGATTATTGCATTTTGCATCAACAGAGGTCATGGTCTTACTCCTATACAATAAAATTAATAAAATAAAATTCCATTTAAAATTGACTTTATACCTCTATGATGAAATTGTATATTTTAAGTAATTAAATGTAGTATATTGGAGTCTTTTCTACAACTATAACTATCCAAGTTTTTTCCACTATTGAGTAGATAAAGTACAGAATTATTTGAATACCAATTGAAAACACAATGTTTGTAATGCTAAATAGCTCCAGTGATGAAGAATAATGTTTTCAGTAACTGCAAAAACAATTGTGCACCATTTAAAAGTATGCGTATGTCAAGGCAGTACTAGAATGTCATTGTTGCCACTTTCTTAATACTATGTATCTTAGCATTTCAGTATTTAAAACTACATTGTGAACTTTAATGTTTTCATACATTATTATGATACATAACTTAAACTTATTGGTGTCAAAGAAAGATTAATTTTAATAAACTATATGGAATTCTATACTAATTGAATAATTAATTTTATTTCAGTCAGTCATGTGAAGCATTGAACTTTTTTCTAATTAGACATCTATTCACTGGATCTATTGCTTTTTATCCAAATGTAAATAAAAATGGAACTTTTAAATTTAAATATATATATATAAATTGCAGATTTACAAGACACAATTTTTTTTTCCCATATCTTGCATAAAACTCACTATATTAAATTTCTGAATAAGAAAGTAACTTTAGATATGTCTTTTATTTCAAATTCTCAATATCATCATCATCATTATCAACCATTATCAATCCACTGCAGGATGAAGGTCTCTCCAAGTTTAATCCATCTTCTCCGATCTTTAGCTTCTCTTCTCCACATCACCCCTACACATTTTCTTATTTCATCCATCCATCTTACATGTGGTCTCCTTCTGGGTCTTTTACAATCTCTTGGAATCCAGTTTAAAATTTCAATTGTCCATCTATTATCATCTCTTCTAGCAATATGTCCAGCCCAACTCCACTTCAATCTTTTAATTTTTTCAATGAGGTCAGTAACACCTGTTTGTTCTCTTACCCATACATTGTGTTTTCGATCTCTTCTTGTTACTCCCAACATACATCTCTCCATACTCCTTTGAGTGGTCTGAAGTCTCTGTATTGATCTTCTATTAAGTGTCCAAGTCTCAGATCCATAAGTAAGAACTGGTAAAACACATTTGTTAAAACCTTTCTTTTCAAACACATAGGCATATTTCCT
Source organism: Epiperipatus broadwayi (assembly GCA_028023455.1). Lineage (NCBI taxonomy): Eukaryota > Metazoa > Onychophora > Udeonychophora > Euonychophora > Peripatidae > Epiperipatus > Epiperipatus broadwayi. The sequence goes on along the minus strand of JAQFVV010012646.1, from coordinate 538,968 downwards.
TTTAATATCAAGTTATTTCTACCAAAAGCACTCCAACCAAGTTTAATTCTATGATTAATTTCCTCTATTATGTTTCCATCTGTATTAATAATCTGACCAAGGTATTTGTAACTCTTAACTTCTTCTAATTCATCATAATCAATCTTTATTTTCATATTTTGAGCAAATCGATTAAACATTACTTTAGTCTTTTTAACATTTATCTTTAGTCCTACTTTCCTACTTTCATCTGATAACTCCTGCAACATTTCCTGCAGCTCGGAAGCATTATTTGCAAAAACAACTACATCATTTGCGAAATCTAAATGACTTAAATAATCTCCATTTACTTTCACTCCTTTAGTTTCCCATTTTAATCCACAAAATAGTTCTTGCAGCACTGCTGTAAAAAGTTTTGGAGATATGGAGTCACCTTGTCTTACACCTTTCTCAATGTTGACTTTCCCAGTATCATTATGTAATCTAATTGTTGCTGTTGCATTTTTATAAATATTCTTTAAAATATGACAATATCCTGGATCTATACCTTGATGATCCAATGCTTTAATCACTGAAGAAATGTTTATAGAATCAAATGCCTTTTCATAATCTACAAATCCAAAACATAATGACAACTCATATTCATTTGTCCTTTCTATAACTTCTCTCAATACTTGAATATGATCTACTGTACTAAAACCACTTTTAAATCCAGCTTGTTCTCTTGGTTGGTGAAAATCCAAGGTTCTCTGTAGACAAGTTGTAATTATCTTGGTAAAAATTTTATATAAAACTGATAAAAGGCTGATAGGTCTGTAATTTCTAATATCTTCTTTATCACCTTTTTTAAATATTAATATTATTACTGCATTCTTCCAATCATCCGGTACATCTTTATCATTTAGACATTTGGTATATAACTTTGCTAATATTTTTTCTGTTTCTTCACCTGCTTCTTTTAATATATCAATTATAATTCCATCATTACCTGGAGCCTTTCCTTTTTTCATACATTTAATTGCATTTCTCACTTCTTCATTTAAAATTCTGGGCAATTCGGAAGATGTAATAGATATAGGAGGTACTTGTTCTTTATTACTATATAATTCTTGATAAAAATCTTCTACCAATTTCATAATGTCATCCCTCTTTTTAGTAATAATTCCATCTTTTTTCCTTATTGCAGATATAAATTTCCTAATAGTGGACAAATAAATATTTATTTCAATTTTGACAAGATTGTTTAAAATTATAAATTTCTTAACAATAAATTGAAAATGATAGTTTTTATTTGGACTTGCTTTATTTTTAAAAAATATTTTACAAATGTAAAAAAAAGTAAACAATGTAGTCTAAATATATAGTCAAAAAATATAATACTGAATGTGAAGTTTATGGAATCGTAATCTGAAATTTGAGTCTGGATGGGTGAATCTTGGAAATTGTTCAAGATTCAGATGAACTCAGGATTTTGTTTCAGGTTAGCTGACTATAACAAACCAGCTAATTATCCTATACTGCTTTGTATAGATACTTAGTCACTGTTTTATCTCAATATATGTTGTTTTTTAAATTTATTTTAAAGATTTGATATAGCATGTAATCATGACATAATTTAATAAATAAATAAAAACTTCATTTAAAAGTAATAAATGTATTCAAATAATTTTATTTCTTGAGAGTTTATAAGAAGTGTGAACAATGGAAGAATTGGAATTGATCTGAGGATTTTGCCATCTACAATCTGACGCGCAAAGCTTCAAAAGTAATAAATATTTTTTTATAAACTAGACTGAACAATTACTGATATATGGATTCATTTGTAAAAAGGAAAATAACTATATGATTAACTTAAACCATAATTTTAGCAACTTTTTTTATTAAGCAGTTTTTTACTAAGATATCAGAAAAATATAACTTGCCCCATGATGAGACAATTTTGGCTGAATGAGTCACATATCAAGATGACCCAGTCATTATTATATCTCCAAATGGTTTCAGCCATTTACTAAAAAAATATCTAAACAAATTCAAATTTTTACAAATTTCTTATATCATTTTTTATCAAAAGACAAAATTTTAGATATTTAGATATTATCACGTGACAAATTAAGCTTTGACATTTACTAATCAAACATGAAATTATTAAATTTCATATATTTTTATGAGTAAGAAAAATATATTTTCTTATTCATCATTTTAAATGCTTGTTATAATTTGTAGATTTTAATTTGTTCAAATATTTCGGAATAATTGCTTGAAAGCATTTCGAGATATAACAATGCTTACCACTTTATTCAACTGATGAATTCTTATCAGATTAGGAATTTAAATTAACAATAATTATGTAATGTGTATGTGTTTAAAAGAGAACAAAAGATCAACAACTTTTAAAAAATAATGAATAGGAAAATATAGATTTAATCTTTAAATAAATGTAAAGATATATATCAAAAGAATATAAAATTTGATAATTTGTCACTTGTAATAATATGTGAACATTTGAGATATCACCATTTTGACTTTAGTAAGTTGTAAAAAAAGAAAATAGTAAACAAACAAACAATGAAACAATTTATAAAAGAAAATTATAGCAAAAATATGGATTACTTTAAAAGACTAATAAATGACTATAACAAGCAATAAAATGAAATCAAAATAATGATTAAAAATATTTTTTACAATTTATTATTATACGCAGACTTGTGAATGTATTCAAAACATTAATAAAAAATCATTATAAAGTTAATGGTATATTTGTACTACAAAATCATTAAAAAGACTGAATTGGAATCATCTACAAAAATAAACGAAAAAATATTACAAAGAAATATAAATAAAAAAATTAAATGAAAATATTTAATAGAAAATGAATTAATTTTGAATGAATCCATGTTTTGAAAATTTATAATAATATTGAAAGAAGTATATAGTAGAAACTTAACAGTCATATCTTTAAACTATTCATTGATAGATTAATTACAGTTTTCTGATGATATGAATTTAAAATACCATTTACGCACAAAAATTATTTTCTTAAAAAGCCCAAAACAATAATAGTATTTTAAAACTGTAATCAAAAGATAATTATTTAAAATATTCTTTGGGATGATATTTAAATTGTAACTTTTTTTTACTATTTTAATTTGAATATAAGTAAGTAATGTCTTAAAAATTAGGATATCTGAAAATTTTAAATAATCCTTCAATGAATATCTATCTATTGTAATAGCAAAAGAAGTTGAAGATCACATAAAGAGTAAATAATCAGTAAAGTCAAGCTGAATTGCTGTTTTAATCAAACTTTTCATATTCTTTTTAAAGGTTCTTAAGATGATCATTATAACAATAGTTTTGAAGTATTTCTCACCTGATATATAGGAGGTGATAACAAATATAATCTAGGATGGTAAAAATGTCAGAATTATTTCTTGGAACTTGCAGTTGATTATTTATGATAATGAAAGATTAAATAAACCTTTTCAAGGACTTCAAATTACTCATAGTGATGTTTTGCCAAACATTCCAGAAGTCTGGTCAAGCAACTTCAAAAATGTAAGAAGTCACCCAGGTCTGGAATTAGTCAATAAATGCATACTATCTTTTTCTCTATTTGATTCATATACCTATATTTTGCTATTTTTCATTAATATAGAGTAAAATTTTAAGATTATAAAATTATATCAAAAATTTCAATGTAAAATGAGAGGATCAGTAATGAATTCTCTCTTAAAATTTATATTCAAGAGATATATGTGTTTATAATTTTATTTATAATATCAGGATTTCTTAGAAAACAATCATAGTAGGTCCTACAGTATTGGCAAAAATATATTAACTAATGATTTTCAAAAAATAATTGTAAAAACATGCATTTTAAAAATATAGGCTTATTTAATTTTATAACATAGTTTTAAATATTAAAATGCCAAAATAAATAATAAAAAATACCACATAAATATTTTGGAAATTATTTTTTTTTTGAATTAACTATCATGACCTCTTGCATTGTTAATTCTATCTACCTGCAAGCAGAGAATTTAACATTTAAACATACATACATGGTCTAAACATCTGTAGAATAGAATACTTTATCATTAAATATATTTTAAAGTATTGAAATAGAAGTTGTTGGTTTTTTTTTTTTAAAAAAGTCATACTTATCATTAAAAAATGTGATAATCTTTTATTGCACATTTCTACACATTTTAAAATTTTAAAATATTATTATTCATGAATTTTTAAATAAAATTATCCATATCAAGCAAAGAAAAAAAGCACTTTGTTATGAAATCTTTTTAAAAAATACAAAAGTATCAGGGAATGATATAAACTCACTGAAGTATAACTTTAGATGAATAAAAAAAATCTGAACAAAAGTGTTCTTAGCACATACAGATATCTGACAAAGTCACAAAATTGTAAGAGAAAAAAATTACATTAATAATCTTATGTCTTGTTAAAAAGCACAATAAACCATAGACAAGGTATTAATAAAATTTGTTCAGAACAAGTCAACAATAGAGGCTTAATATGACACTTCAAATTCTGATTACAGAATCTAAATATTTTGAGTTTTAATTCAAATTAAATCTTCATGTTCCATTAACTTTATATTTTCTAAGGTATATATATTGTACCGTCGAAATTGTATGTTAACTCAACACGATTCACAGCCTGGGTAAAAGTACCTTGAATCCAACCGTATGCGAGATCAAAGATAAAGAATAGTTATGGATTCTGCCCTGTTTACCCACTCTCTAAATCTGCAAACTAATTAACAACATTTTCAAGGCAAGCAATTAATCTTTTCCACACTCCGGCCCATTAACATCAACAGTAGAGCATAAGCCTCAACTAATTCGTGTGTCTAACTCTAATTAGACTATCTATTTATTTAAATATAAAATGGTATATGTGTGATCTTGAGTCATCAGATAGCAGCACAGTAATTAATTAGAAAATACTAATTTTAGAATGAAGGAATAGAGATGAACCACAGGTAGCTTAAATTCACATATATATTTAATAAAACCTTTTTATAATTTATCCAATGTCTCTGATTTTATTTTATATAAGTTAGTTAACACAAATTTCTATTCTGTTATTTATTATGCCTCTGGCAAGAGAGCGGTATAGTTTATATGCCAATCTAACAAATCTCATGATTGGCGATTTATGGAAGACACCCGTCCAAGTCTGAGATATTGGAATGGATATTTTAAAAAGCTATTTTAAACATAATTTTATTATGATTGAATTTATTTTAAGAGAGAAATGATTAACTCAAACTATAGGGATTGGTGTCAGAGAGAGAGAGTGACACGTTTAAAATATAAATGGATCGTGATATTCGCAAATAAATATTTCAAGATTTAAAATATGTAAATTAATCAGATCATGGTCAATCCGCCATAATGTGCTCAGACAAAGGAAAGTGAACAAATTTCAGTATTCGATATTACAATACCACCATAGACTCAATTCACTTGCCCCATTCCCATGACACTAAGAAATAAAGAAAAGAATAGTCTGCACCATTGGCAAACTTAAAATATTTCAGGTGAAAGAATGAGAATCGCCAAGGCTAGCTAAGCTCCGCTTACCTTGGGTCTTCCCATTTTAGCTTTCATATCCTGATAAGAAAATTTATAGCCAGTGAAATTATCACATGGTCTTAGTTATGATCTAGCAGTCACACAAAATAAAAGACAAGTAATTAAGTAAAATACCAGCAATATTTTAGTATTTAAATATATAATTGTGCTGAGCTATAAAGATTACATAAATGCATACAGATTGATCAAGATCAGACCAACATAAGCATTAATTATTATTATGAATATTTGCAATGAGCGACACGTATCTCCCTTCAACACAAAATCCCACTACATTTCAAATGACATTCTATTTCTCTCTTATTATTTAACATGAATATAATTTATAAACCCCCTCACTTTCACTCTTTAAAAATGAAATAATTAAACTAAATAAACTTGCATACTTGAATCTCATGTCTCCCCACAACTAAACCATGTACGTATAAATACATATTAAAAAAGACACATAAGAATATAAAATGGTTTCATCTCAACAAAATAAAGGTTGCTCCAAACTCTTCAGAGCTAGAGAATTATTTATTTTTGTTTACTGACAAACATTGATCGGTAAATAGGCAGTGAATATTTATTTAGGTAAAGCTTTTGTCGAGATGGAACAAAAATTGGTATATATTCATTTCATTTAAGTAATTAATAACAATATTTTCTAAACCGCATTAGAAGAAAGTTTAGCATTAAGAGGCATAATTTTTAGACAGATAGAATGAGAGCAAAGACATTAGATTTTAAGTAATAGCAAGTGTAGTTTACAGATTATTAAATTAAATATTTTAAATTACATTTAAATTATGTTATGGGGATTACATTTTAGAAGACATTAAAATTTAGCAGGGTTTACATTACCGGGTCACTGGAGTTTTAGAAAAATAAATTAGGTTGTTAGAAATTAACAAATTGTAGACATATTACCTAATTTATTATGAGTCCAAGTGGAAGTTGGAATCCCACGATGAAAACTGAATTTCCACACAGGCATGGCTAGCTACGAATTGAATAAAAGAGTTCAACAGTTCATTTTGATGAATTTTCTCTAGCATGAGGTATTAGACGATCATCTTCGGGACAGTGGGAGATGGCAAGTTAAAACCTGTCTACCCAATTACCATGGTTTCAGACATTTATTAAAAATTTAACCGCGTAGGTTTGTCAAGTATTCGCTGACAAAAACTGTGATTGGCTAGTCACTATTGTTCTCTTTGGATATTTATATCTTTTTTAACTATTTTTGGGAAATTCCCTTTTTCATATGCTCCAGGCTAAGTGGCAATGTTAGAATACCTAAAGCAGGGATGCCCAACCCGTAGCTCGCGAGTCACATGTGGCTCGCGTAACTGCTTAATGTGGCTCGAATTGCACTCTTCAAAAAAGTAAACATTTTTACAATACAAACAATAACGATATGCAGTGTCAGGTTTCACATTAAATAAAATATAATTTTCCTGTAATTGTAATTTATATGTATGTTACCAAATTTTTAATAAATAAAATGTATTTACATTTTTTTTTTTCTTTTTAACATATTACACCATTTTTTTTTTTTTTTTGCTGTACACGTTTGGTTTGGTGCTATATATATATTGTGTTTAGTGCTCTTGTATATATTGTTGTTTTTATCGAGAAAGATCCTTGTAGACGTTTGGTTTGGTGCTGTATATATATTGTGTTTAGTGCTGGAAATAGTTTTTATCGATATAGATCCATGTACACGTATATATTTTGCTGTATATATCGATGTTTAGTGCTATAAACAGTTGTTTTTATCCGTGTACACGTATATATTTTGCTGTATATATATATTGATGTTTAGTGCTGTAAATAGTTGTTTTTATCGAGATAGATTCGTGTACACATATATATTTTGCTGTATATATTGATGTTTTCATCGAGAAAGATCCGTGTACACGTTATTTTGGCCACATTAGAAACGGCGGATTGATACCAATGTGAATAGGCCGTCCCCGTCCCCCCCCACCTATCTCCCTACATTGCAGGTTTAGTACCCAAGTACCATGTTTATAAATGTAATATGAAAAATGTAATATATAATTGTGGCTCCCCAAATTTTTTTAAATTCTCAACTGGCTCGCGTCAAGTTAAAGGTTGGGCACCACTGAGTCCTAAAGTATATTGTTATTGTATTCTTGAGATCAACCTTCCGATAAACCCAATGATTTAATTGTTTCAAATCTATTTTTAATTAAATGTAGATTTGCAGAATTTATATTCCAAATTATCTTTTCTATTTTAATTTTACTTTAATTAGAAAATCCATTACCATTTTGTTAATAGATTTTCTTTTGTTTGACGCTACGGAATGTTAGGAAGGTTTATCGTGAAAGCAAATCTCCAGAATAAAATACTTAAAAAATATATATTAAAAATTTATATATTGATTTTTATAAAAGTTTCCATCTGTAATTCTATATATATGTATTTGTGTATATATCTATCTATCTGGGCTCCTCGTAATATTTATAGTAAAACATTTCAATAGAAAATTTATACTTTAATAACTTATTTACTGGCCTAAAATTTAAATGTAGATAAAATGACAGACGGAAAGTTTTACAAACATTGTGACATGTGTGGATCAGATTTGATCCTTGTCTAGTAATCTAGAAAGATGTGAAGCATGAATCTGGTCTACAGATCCATCTGCTTCAATATAAATCTTTGTAAAAATAGATCTGTTTTTATTGATGTATCAAAGAGAATATGAAATAATAAGACACACATTAAGTCAATACTCTACTTGTACAGACAACTTGTCATAAAATATATGGTGCTCTTCCAAGAGATTCTGGATTAATCTCTCTATTACTTACTAACTTTTAGGGGTTCTTTCTTATTATTTTTCTGCCACTTTTGTTTTGCTCTCTAGATATATATTTACATATTATAAATATTCAAATACAATTATTAATAAGCTTAAGTTAAAGCAAAATAAATTATAACCAAGAATTAGTCTTTTAGTTTTTGTCAAATTTTAAAATCAGATTTGTAGTAATGCTATAAATGGATATCTTTTTTTTTCTAACACTTGATTAATATCTGTTCCAGACCAATTCCTAAAAAAGTATTTTCCCATATTATTAATGTTTCCATATTGTATTCACTGAATATATATAAAAGTTATCATATTATATTTTTCCTGCTAAGTGCTAAGCATAAACTTTATAAAATCTAATAAAATTACTGTTGAAAGATAAAAATCAATTCATAAAATAATTAATAAAGCTTTAAATATTGTGGATTAATCTTAGATATTCAATATTTTTTATTTATGTGAATAAAAAATCTTACAAAACCAGACTGAACATAGATAAGGCAGAAAGATAGACGTTTTTAAAAGTTTTTCATTCAAGTTTTTCATGGAATTAAATTTGTATTTGGAAACAGAACACTAATGTAAAAAACATTTTAAAATGTTCAAATACAACACTATGTATATATTATTCTTATTATATAAATAAGCATTTATTTTTATAGCATCTGTATATAATTGTAATTACATTCATATTGGCCTTTCAAGCCAATTGTGCAAATGCTTTGAGAGTGTTAAATAATAAATGAATACCCTCTGACCAATACAAGATATAGAATTTATGCAGGAATAAAAAGAATCCTCTTATTCCTATGACTCAAATATTTATATATGAGGATTCTTTTTATTCCTGCATAAATTCTATATCTTGTATTGGTCAGAGGGTATTCATTTATTATTTAACACTCACAAAGCATTTGCACAATTGGCTTGAAAGGCCGATATGAATGTAATTATTCTTATTATAGCATCATATATTAGATGTGACTGTGAATTTGAAAAAATCAAAATTAGTTGTTAATATGTTAGTTGAAAATACATTCATGGACAACAGATTTTATAAATAATTGAAATCTAAATGGTCTGGTCTTTCACTGCAAATTAAATAACTTTCTCTAAATTTCTGTGCTTTGCTTTATTTCTCAAACCTATACAGCTACTTCTTATCTTAATAACAACTTTTTCTCTACCTCTCTTCTTTTTATCCATCACATTAATTCTAAAATATTTTCTCCTATTTCAAAATAAAACCTCTCTTCTAATTATAATTTATTCAATAAATGTTTTTTATTTTACTTTTTTTAATGTAAAAGTATTAAAATTTTCAACCAATAAATTTGTTTAACATAAAACTTATGCTTCAAAATTACCTTTTAATTTTTTTTTATAACAAATTCATATTTCTAAATTCTGATATTTTTTGCTTTTTCCTAATTGAACCATATCTTTGGTAAATAATGCTATATTTCAAACAAAACATTTATTTAGTCTCTTTCTTAAATCTAATTTCAAAGGAACTATTTAGTCAATACAATTCTCAGTCTAATACTTTATTGCTATTTTTGACACCAATTAATCAACTTTTCAGTTAATTAAACCATTAATCTGCTTTGTAGGCTTTTTCCAATACTTACTTTTAATCACTTTGTTTTGCCTCTTGTGTTCATTGTTTTAATTTTAATAGCATTTATTTCATTCTAAACCTCTACAAATTGTATAAAACCTACATAAAATTTTAAGGGTAGTCTCATTATAATGATTACTATCAAGCATCAGCAGTAATTCTTCAGTCACCAATACTGACTTCATTCTTATAAAAAACAATAATTCATTTAACAATTTAAACTGAATATAGATCAATTGCAACAGGATATAAAAACATACTATGCTTATTCTTTTCTATGAAGATTTACTAACTAATGTGAAAAAAACCTACGTGAGATATAGACTGTAAGATAGGGAACTGGATAATATTGATTAACTAAATGTAGGTACAAAGTTAAGAGTAAATCAGTTTTCTGAGAATATAAGTGATGGTGCATATTAACATGAACTTCACTATGTAAATTGTAATTACTATGTTATATATATATATTCTAACCTCTTCCCGCGCGTCCTCACCCCAAAAATTATTATTTACTATACTGTTTAAAATATTTATGGGTTCTAGCTCAGTTTAATGAATAAATAAATGAAATATCCAGCATTAATTAAAATGAATACTAGCTCTAATTTTTAAAATATGAATACAGTTATATTTTTAAAAATTGAATTAACAAATATTTATTATTTTCATGAGACATGGAGTGACGATACGGGGAATGAGATAGACTACATTGAGATATTATCCACATGATACTATCTCAATGGCATAAGAATACTATTCCCCCTTTTACTATTCTAAACAACTAACTTATAGTATTCTTATGACTTTCTAAGCTCTTTTCACTATGATAAAAATAATAATCATGTATTAATATTCTTTGTAATAAGAATCTAGCTCAATTAAATAAAATTAAGTAAATAAATAGAATAAATAAAATAAAATAAAATCTCAGGTTCATAAATTGTATTCTAACTGATTTAAAATTACGGTAGTAAACTATGAAAAGGGAATTTTATGTCATAAATTCACTACGCAGTTACTAACAATACTAAATAATAATAATAACAACAATAGTATAAGTATAATCTTATTTCTTCCTAAATGAAATAAATAATTACGTACGTGGCAGTATTTTAATAATCTGACAACAGAATACGTGTGGCAACAATAGCATATATTTTAATGTAATATGGTGGCAACCAACTTATGACCAATAAATGATATAATTATGATCTTTTAATCTTATCATACAAATAAATTTTCAAAATTATTATAACACTTTGGGTTTACTCTTTTTGTGCAAAAACTATATGTCTATTGCAATTATAAGGGTATTGTGATATCATGCATCCATGTGGAGAAATAACAACGAAGACACAAGCTTTAAAATAAATTTACAACAAAGTTTATTAATAACATAAACAAATAACAATATTTTACATTATGTACATGGATATCCTTACTCTCCTATCATAAAATTATTTTACTAGTTTTATAAAAATGAAATCAAACTTCTACTTATTTTTTTCTAGTTAACTCTTATCTTTTAAATGCTTAAGAAAATACAGTATTATTATTATTGGATTTCTGATTATAATTTAGCTTGTTACAAAATGTATTTATTATATAATTATTATTAGCACTTTGTATCCCTACTATTATTAAATTTATATTTTTACAAATTTTACATTCATAGTAAACATTCCACAAAACAATAAAATTCTAGTTTTATATCAGTTGCATGGAATTCTACTAATTCAAACATTCTTCTATATTCGGTATTCGGTTTGATTGTTCATTATCCGATGTTTATTAATCTGATATACTCATTCAAGCCTTACTTCGGATGGTAATTACAACTATTATATTAACACACCATGCACAAATATATGTCTATTACACATTATTGAATTATTTCTTATTAAATATGCAATATTTATTTTTTTTTTTTAATTATTATTTAAAAAAAATTAAAATTTTATTATCACTTTTATAAAAAAAAAACTTTGTTTAGATTTCTCTTTTAAAAAATCTTATATTCATTTCCGAATTGATTTGAAACTGTATCATATGATTCTTTCTCTCTTTATGATATTTTGTACTTTCACTTTTAAAAGTTACACAATTCTCACACACTCCAGTAAATAAACTATTCTTACTTGAACGATAACATATCCTTAGTTCTATTTTATTCATTATTTCTTTGAAAATATCTTTCTGACGATGCAGATTCACGAAACAAGGATAGCGAAATAGATGCACAGGATCAAAATATAACTATAATATTATCCGTCATAAACCTTGACAATAATGGCACAGTGAATTAAAACACTATAGAGGAGTGACCTTTATCTGTCTACCCACCTCTATGATAGGAGTGATGCTAAAGCTATTTCTTCAGCTTTATATAACATCAAAAAGTTTAAAAGATACGCAAAAACACTGTCCAAAAATATATGTGTTCAGTGATAGGGCTTAGTTAGCTATACTGAAATCACACAAACTAACTATGATCCAAATACTTTATTTTTCTTATTTCTTAACAAAACATCATCTTGGTTTCCTCTACACTAGTACTACCAAGTCACTATCCGATCTTATTTCTCAAGATTTTTCTATACAGTACATCGACAAATTCCTATCTGCATTTCTAACAATAATAAAATTCACTTATTTCAAAACTATACCGCTGTTCTATAAGAAAATCTTTTTACTACTTTCCTCGTATATTTAATCATATACAAACTATTTTAAAATATTTGAATATTTTACAACATGAAAGTTCAAAAGAATCACACAATTGTTCTGTTATATTATATTATTAATTATACTTTAAATAACTTATTGCATGCATATTTAAAATTACTCCTATCTCATAACATGTTTTAATGTTGTATAAAATGCGTACATAGAATTTAAATTTTCACACATCATTCTTAATCAATCGATGATCTAAAAAAAAATACATTATGCATTATAAATAAATAACCAAGTTACCAAAACAATCTTTATCTTCTCGATCGTGTTCTGTAGGCTTCACCATTCCATTAATTCTTGTAGATATATGATTTCCATACATACACTTTATTTTTAAAACAATATTTCTATCATTCCATTAAGCTATTATATTTAAATCTCATTATTATTAAATTTATGTTTATATGTTTTCTCTAATCTCACATAGCATTTTATATTTTAAATATAATCAGTAAAAATATTTAAATTATATTTACGGTACTTCTTTATCGACCTTGCTTGAAAATCGTTCATATTAAAGCTAAAAAAAAAAATATTTTTTATTTTTTCTTCAGTCACTTAATGTTCTATTTTAAAGTAAAACAATTACTACTCTGTTTAATAAATATTCATAGATAACAATCCTTGGTTTTCATAATATTTAACACTATATTTAATTCTTGATATCAATTTATCCTGTAAATAAAAAATGTCTCCATATTCTCTTAAGTAAAACAATTACTACTCTGTTTAATAAATATTCATGGACGACAATCCTTGGTTTTCACAATATTGTATACAATTATCAATTCATGATATTCTCTTCTACTATAGTCTGCTAGTATTTTCCCGCGCGATTGTTCCGATGCATCTTCTAGGTACTTTATTTAAATCTTCAATAATTTTCCTGTTTTTCCTGGATCCATTTTCATTAAGTAATCTAATTTTATCTTTTCTAAATCAAACATTTCCTCCATTGAATACGTTATAATATATTTTTTTTTTTTTTAGATAAAGTTTTCGGCTCCTCTTCTATAAAATATATAATAGCACTTTCATATTATTCCATACTTTTCTTATTCAAAATTCTTGTATTATATTTTTTAATAATGTTTTCTTTAAAAGATAAACATTCTTTCTTCATCATTATTTTCTTTATAATAAAAACGCATATTAAATTTTTCCATAGAGAAGAATAAATAACTTTAAATTAGCCTTGTAAAATTGGTGCGTCATAATTTTTTCCTGATGGCACATAACTTCTCTTTTAAATTTTCATATAGCGTCCCAATTATATTTCTCTGAGTGACAATAATACGTTTCTGGTTGAGCATAAATAAAGCTGTATTAAGACAATTTCCAAATATTTTTCCTTCAGCAATATTTTTAGGTAATTTTCCTTGTACTTCCATCTCTACTGTAGGGTTTTGGTTAAACTTGAATAAAATTCCCTGGTAAGATAACTTTTAAATTAGCAATCCATGTTGAAACAGTCAAAATTTATTATATGTTACAGAAGAACTTTTAAAATAAATACTAAATTTTAAATTTATATCACTTTTCCAGCTACGGTGTTATCAGCTACAAAATGTGTTACTTTCTCTTTCACTTACACATTACTTCTCCCCCCGCTTCGTATAATTCTTATATTTTGTCTGCTAATTTATCTCCGTTGATTGGTTAATGATTTCTTTAGCGCGAACAAATTTACACATTTAGTTATATAACAGATTAGACTTTTAAAATAAAGAATTGATGACGTCATGTCTCAAAATATTATTTAGACTAGTATTTTTAAATTCAATTATAGTTTACAAAATTATTTAAACTTTTAAAACAATTATTAAAACAATATTTAATATTTTAACTTTTACTTTAATGATCGATGGCAATTATATTTAGTTTCAAATTCACAAACTTTATTATTATTTTAACAAGCGTGTGTGTGAAGGTATATAATATACAGTCGCGTGTTTACTAACTTTATCAAATAATTTTTTATTTTTGTCTCGGTCTAAATTACCAAAACTGATATTTTAAAAAATTTGGAAAATAATTTTAAAATGTTGAACCAAATATAATTCTCACCATCCTAAAGTTTATTAATAAAATATACTCTATTAATTTTGATTATTAAACACAATTATAACACTACATATAGCATTTATTTAATTTATTAGTTTTAAAATATTATATTCAAATTATTATTATACTTTTAACTATTCATAGCTGTGTTATTTTATATGGCCAGCTTTTACAACCATAAGCAAGGATGTAATTAAGCTTTATTTAACTGTTTTCTTTTAAAATAATTTATTACATTTTTATATACCAAGTATTTTCAGCTTTAAATTGTACTATAAAATCTAATTATCCTATTATTATTTATATATCCTACAAGCATAACTTAAAATTTAAAATTTTTTAGTAATTGACCTTTCTACCTTATTATGACCTACAGATAAGGGCACAATATATATATATATATAATATTTCAATACATGTATATTGTCTATACTAAACTTTATGTAATTATAAGGGACTTAACTCAGACTTTCAAGTTTCTTATTGTCATCCAGTCTATCTTATATAACTGATACACATGACTACCTACATATGAAAAAGAGAAACTCCAATATATGTATGACAATAATATTGGCATCAATAAGGTCTTTCATCATTCCATTCTTGGATTTTCAATGATATGAATAGCTGAAGATTGGAGAATGGAGAATATTGAAGCTTGTCTATTAAAGCTTAAAGATTTGCTGACTTAATATAAACTGAGCAATGATTGTGTATATGTGTGAGAAATGGTGATCCTGACTAACTGATAAGTGCTGGTTTAGCATGAAATACATATAGTGGAGATCATTTATATTTTTCAGACATATGTGGTCATGTGTATCAGTTATATAAGATAGATTGGATATCTATAAGTAGCTTAAAAGTCTGACTTCAAGTTTCTTATATATGTGTGTGTATGTGTATAATTCAAGATTAAGACTCATATAACTGTACAATAAATATTTTGAAATATTTTCTAATCAGAATAAGATAATAATTTATAGGAAAAGAGCAGACATCTTCTGTTGTGCCTCATTTATTAATATAGAGATTTATCTCAAACACTTAGGTTAGAAAGAATGAATACTTTAATCAATTATGTAATGGACTTAATTATGTTTCAAAGACATTTATTTCAATAGTTGATATGTCTGAGAGTTTTCTTAATTTAAACATTGTCAACAATGATTCAATCAAATGAATATATATAATAGAATCCTTTCTAATAAGATTTATGCTATGGCAAAAGGAAAAATCTTGATGATTTTACATGCTTCTAAAACTGATTTTTTCAAGGAGATGAATATATAACCAAGTGCAACTGTTTTCATAAACTGTATCTACATAGTAATAATTACCAAACAAATTTAATAAGAATCTTAAATAAATATAAAATGTTACAAAACCTTTTTTATCATAGATCATACAATAAAATACATGTTGAATTGCCACTTTGGGAAGCAGCACTTTCCAAGAAATGAACTTCATAATGGTAAATATCTGGGTATTAGTAGATTAAATCAGATTATTAGCTAAATTAATTTGAAAAAACAAAATAATTATCAAAAAATATTTAGAAAAAAACATTTTCTTACAGAGTAAAATATGTTTTTTTTTTTTTCTGAAAGAACTTATAAAAGTCAGAACAAATAAAATTATTTCTATTACTTCTATTAGGAAGTTAATACAAGAATTAATGTATGCATGTTTTCTAATTAACATCAGAGTTGTTTTCATTTATAGAATGAGATTTAAATAATATAAGCCATCCTATTCTTTGAATAAATGATTACACTAAAGCCACTTAAGTCTAAAGAAAAAAGTTGAATACTCTTTACAAATCTAGAAAAATAGCTTTTACTGAGAATTAATCTATGTATATCAGAAAATACAATATTTTTGAAGCTTCATTAAACAACTCCATGGATTACTATTTATTATCACTGGAAAATTATTAAATTTATGTCAGAAAATAGTATATCCAAATGAAGTGCTTTGACAATATTTACAATCATAATTTTATTTAAATCTGCTATTCTTATTTTCAAAATGAAGAATATTTGACTTTCATAAGTCATATTCGTATTTTCTTGTTACAAATCTTTGTATGCAAAGCACTTATATGAACTTAACATATATACATACACAGAAAAATCAATAACTTGAAAAAGAAAATTATTTATTAAAAGTTACTTTTAAGACTTTTTATGCTTTTTTTAAATATATAGATGAATGAAATAATTTCATGCATGTATTCAAATAGAAATCATTACAAAATATTTTTGCTTTCCATTTATTAAAAAAAAAAAAGATAAAGGGGGAAAATGATATTATGAACGTTATACATTTGATTTTGCCTCAAACTCTTAGAATTATTTGCTTAATCTAAACCAGCAGTGGGAAACTTCTCTGATTGCAGACCATACTGACTTCTATAAAGTCTCTAGAGGGCTGCATGCAAAAATAAAAAATGTTTTAACTATTTGATGCATGAAGTATTTATAGTAGAAAAAAGTATTGTGTTGCTGGAAACCTACTTTCAAACAATTTTCATGAAATAAAGCTTTTAAAATGTGTGCAGGCAACTTTAAGATATTATAAGATCATATGTAATTTAAATGATCATATTTCAATATTAAATTTTGTCCATAATATTGCCTTTTATATATAAAATTTAAAACAAAATTGAAATAAGCAATTCATTATAAATAAAAAATTATTGGAACTATATCAAGATGTTTTTTTACAGCAACTCCACAAAATGGTCGTTATTTATATTACATTACAACAAATATAATTAGTAAAATAGTGTACATACATGTACATAAATATGTTAAACTTATTACAATCCTTTTATATATATTGAAAGAAGGTAAAAATGAAGGTATACTCTTTTTTTAATGCCCCATGGATTTGGAAGCTATTTGTAACAGGATAAAAAGTTGCCCTATAGGTTTAGACAACATTTTATAACTAAAATAAAAAGATGATGATGGAATAACTTTTATTATCACCCTTAAAGTTAGAATGACAGGCTTGATAGAATGATCATGTTTAATTATGCCCTGAAAATTGCAGCACCATTTATAGCAGAATAAATATGTGCATATGATAGGACAACATTCATAACAGATTGAAAATGTGCAAAGTGAAATAATAACTCTAATATAGCCTGAATAAAATATAGCCCATTTGTTGGTTACTCTATGGAATAAAATGAAAACAAGCCCTGAAGTTGAACATCATTTGTAACTGAATAAAATGTAAATTAAAGAAAAATAATATTAATTTTATAACCCATGTAAATAATAGTATCATTCATAATAGAATGAATATAATAAACTAAGCTGAATACATACCAATCAGTAAATAATTATTCAATACTTAAAATAATCATTTATCTAATCACATATCCAACTGTTAACTATATTAAAACAAAACAGTGATGATAATCTTTATGATAGCATCATGAGTTCAAACAGCATTTAGAATAAACAGAAAACAAGCAAAATCATCACTTCAAGTACTGTAAATACAAACCTTACTTAAAATATATTAAAATAAAGCAATTAAATCAAATATCATTTTCTCAAAACAATGATATATGCCTAAGATATATTTCACTTCTAATAATAATAATAAATCATTCAACAATCAAATTCTAATATATCTAACCAATCAAACATTGCTTATAATAATATAAATTTATACTAAAACTTACTGATGATCATATTAAATAAAATAATTCATAAATAATTGAGGTAACAGCTTTAGTATGTCTTATAAGTTACAATATTCATAATATCTAAATAGATATATGACTCAAAAATTAATTTAATAAAAAAATATATATGATGAATAGATTGTCAATATGTATACATACAATCTAATTGCATGTCAATTGACATTAATTTCATATTTAAATATGTGATTTCCTATCATCTTCAATTATTTAATACCAAATATGAAATACATGTATCTATGTAACTCAAATATGTTGTGAGAAGTTATATTTTTCAAGATACAGGAGAGTTTATATATACATCTTTCATACTTTATATAATATATATAAATATTTATTTAAAAAATGCATATATACTAAGATGAATCTAGTTAATTATTAGTATTAATTTAAGAGATCAAAAATAAAGTGAATATTTGTGATAAAATCTTTTTTAAAACTTTATAAGTGATATACCTAAAGCTAATTTAAAATCAGTGAATAAAAAAATGAATATTTTAAAATTAAAATAATAATTACTATGCCACAAAATATAAGTTTAAACTTAGGAAAATGTAACTCTCTTATATTTTTGTATGTGAATAGATTTCTAATTAACTTAAAAATTATATATTATTCATCAATTCATATTATATATTTTTAAATGAACAGAAACAAATATATATATATCAATAACAATGACAAATGTGAACAAATGACCTGAATGAAACTATAAACCAGTAGTATGTTCTTGTTCTAAGAAGTTATATTTTTGAAAAGTTTTAAGTGCAAAGTACATTTTATTAATTCTAATGTTTTATGTATATATCCAAATTATTCTTTCACTTAATAATTCTTTGGTTTATATGACATTACATGCATAAGTACTACTTTATATTCACAGTGAGATAAGATATCCTTTCATGAAGAAATATTATTTTAAAATATTACAAATGAATAGATGCTAGCTTTATCTATGATGATATAATGCAGAATTAAACTGATTCATATCATGGAAAAATTTGTTTGATCAATCTAATAAAATTATACAAGCAGGTAGATATGATTCTTGTAAACTTCTGACATTTGTATTCTGGTTTTAAAATGTACATAATATTCATTTTAAAGGATATAAATACTCTGATAGTTTATAATGTAATACAATTTCGATGATTTTTACTTTTATAATAAATTATTGTTTTCCCATAAAATTTTCTCAATATGCTGCCCAGTTCATGGTCAGATTACTTCTTTCTCTTTCATTTTGTTTAGTCAACTATATGCTTTAAAGAAAATAAAAAAATCATATAAAGAAATTTATATGTGCTTCTGTTTAAAGTTAAAACAAGAGAGAAAATGAGTTCAAACTATTCAGTTCTATGTATATGATTTTTTCATTGATGTCAGTATAACTATAGAAATTCTCTATATTCAATCTTTAAGCAATTTTCAGTAATGTTCCATAAATAAAAAAAACCTTATTTCACAATAATGATAAATAAAAAACTATTTCACAACTATTACATATAACAAACATTTATATTTTTAATATACAAATATTATTCTTCATTCTAACATATAAAGAACAAATATATTTGAAATATTAAACATTTATTTGTATTATTTATAATTTACTATTGTGAATGCAGTAAGGAAAATGAAACTTATAACAAAAGAATAATTTTATTCAAACTATAAGCTTTATAATTTACATTTTTATATTTATTTTTAAAATGAATAAAGCCAATTTACAATCTTACAATACAATTTATAAACAATTTTAGATCAATATTGTTTATTATCATAGCAACACAGTTCAATACTTCATAAGTTAACACATTTACCATCCAAAAATCAAACAAGAAAGATATAAAATAATTTGGTTGACATTTAACCACATACTGAAATACATCTCAAATTTCAGTAGGTACAGTATATACATATACAAAACAATCTAACATATATATACTTTAAATTAATAACTCCAATAATCTAACAATGCCCATTTCATTCCTAATTATGTTGAACCTTTAACCAATGCTTACACATTTGTTTAAATTGTCTTGAATATCCAAAGTCATAACATTTTCTTTCCTTGTAACTTTTACATATTTTATTATCTGAATATTTTTTACACAATTAATTTTATGTCCAGTATCCAAAAAAATGTATGTATGGACCTGATGTTATATCCTTTCTGTTAATTGCTCTTTCATTCTCCTTACCTCTTTCAATGACAGTAATTCACATCTAATTTTATAAACTAACCCTATCTTATTTTTAATATTCTTTTTTTTTTTTGCATTACAAATCCATTTTTCTAAAGATTTACTATTTAATATCATCAGGTAACATTTCTTTTATCAATATCTTATGTAATAACCTGTATATTTATACTTTACATTTGTCCAATATAATAATAAATCGTGCTTTCACACTTCCAATGTAGAAGATGTACTTCTCATAGGCTATGAATATGAGAAGTACATCTTCTTGAAAGCGCTTAGCCATTAAATTTAATTTTCAATTTGTTGTCATAGCTTTATGTTGGAAGTGTGAAAGCACGATTCAATATCTTATATAAATGTTTTGAATATGGAACTCAGATTTACTTCCTATTAGCATATGCATGCCTTACACTATTTTTTTATTTATTATTTTTATATCTGAAAATCTTTTTAATAACTTTTTTTATAGCCTATAGTAACATAATCATTTTCAACATCCAATTTCTGTTTAAATGCTTCTTCTGCATTCAATATTATACCATATGTATACATATGTGCATTTGTTATTCTTTATATGTCATCTAGTTTTATTCTCATGATATTTCAAGATTGAGCCCAAATTTTTATGATGAATTTTTGGTACCACAATCTTTATAAGATAATGTAGATACTTATTTATGGGTACAATATTCATCTATAAGAATTTCCAGTTAGATGAAACTCAATTCCTGATTTACCAGTAATTTGAAAACCAATGTAACATGCAAAAATATTATTTGACAAAAAATGTTAAGATTCAGAATTTAAGAAATTTTTATCTGAAAAAATTTCTCATAAAATACATTGTTTTTGAAATATATCAAGCATTGCTGAATTTTCAACTTGCAATAACATGTTAGGCATGAATTTTATGAAAAACATTAATTGAGAAAAGTTATAAAGAATTACAAATTTAATAAGTTTTGTTTAAAGCAGTTTTTAATAAAAATGCATTGTTTTCATTGAATATTGAAGATCATTATGATTTTTTCTGATAAATTGTTTGATCTGCAATTTTTGAAAAACACTATTGAACAAAATGTGTTCCAATGAAAATTTTATGTCTTCACTTAAAAATTATACTTATACATCATTATGGGCTATAAATGGTGTTTGGCTCACTATTTAAATAATTATATTTTCAGAATTTGTTTATTAGTGTGATATGTGTTTTCTAATTATTTTTTGATGGATTTCTTTTAATTGTGAATTTACTATATTATATAAATCTTTTGTTATTCTGTTTTCATATAGTACAAAAAAGAATAATTATTTGGGGATTTGGCACACAGTGGCTTCTTAATTATAATCAAAGAGAGAGAAAAATTTCACAAATTGTGCAATTTATTGTGCCCTGTTTCAAAATAGTTTCTGATTAACAATATCATAGGTATTTCATACAAACCAAGCATATACCATATATATATAATGTGTGTTTGTGCATAGGCCATTTGCTCATGGTAATTTAACTACATAGTTAATTCATTCCTTTTTTTCTTTGTAACTTGATTATTGAAATCAGTATTATTATTATTATTATTTGTACTTTGAACTATTATCATCACTATTATTTGCACAATTACTTATTTATAAATAAGTCTATGTAACCTCCATTTTAAATCATTTTTCAGGTTATAATATAAGTAAATATTGTACTGTTATTTTATTTTTGTGATTCAATTATTTTCAAAAAAATTTAATAGAAATTAAATTAACATTGACATCAAAAACATTAAATAATCATTATAAAATTTTTACCAATCAAATCAATTCATAATTATTTTATTTACATCAGATACGTTCAACAATCATTCAGTTTGTAATTTCAAATTAAATTGTTCTTATCATTATCATTGGATCTAAGTAATTTAATATTAACAAAATTCAGACATCAAAACACAAGATAAAATAATTGTATAAAACAATAATTTTGTTCTCGCACTGCTATTATTTATATTTATATATTGGTTATACATCTGTATGTCACGCTGATATTAAAATCTTGGTAAAAATTGAAAATGTTTTTGGATAGCTAAATATTTTTAAGCTAACCAATTAGGGTATAGTCATTTCAATTAGGGTATGGTCATTTCTGATAGAGACAACCAATTGTTTGGTTAGTAAATAACTATTTAACAATTCTCAAAGAATAAAACAAGAATAAAAAGCTATAAAATCTTTTACAAATTGACAGTTGATTAGCCTACTGAGAAATGATTTCTCGTTGTCTTCTCTACTAGGATGGTAATTATCTTGATGTAGTCTGTTGCAATACATTTAAATGTATTCAAACTCTTGATTGCTGTTATCAATGTTGCCATACCACCATAGCATTATTATTCTCAGATGTTGTCATTCATTTTTTAAAAAGTTTACAAAATCTTTATTCCAGTCGTCATTTGTATATATTTTTTGAAAACCAGAATTTTTTTTTTTTTCTGTGATAATATTTAATTTATTTAGAAATAATATGTTTTTATCCGGTTTTTTAACAGTTAGTAAACAATGTTCAACTATGGTTTTATAACAATTTCTGTTATAATAGAATGGTGAAAATCATTAAATGCAGAATTAATTTTTGAAAATCATGATTTATATTCTATCTTCTAAATAAAACAGTTTATATAAGGTCTTGATAATAATAGAATTATAATCAATATCTTAAAAGAAGTAGGTGAAGAAATAGAAAAAAAATGGTAAAGTTGTATATCAAATGTTAAATAGTAAAGATGTACCAGATGATTGGAAGAATACAGATGTAATTTTAGTATTTGAAATACATGATAAAGAAGATACTATAAGTTACAGACCCTATCAATTTTTTTATCATTTCTATACAAATTTTTTACCAAAATAATTACAAATCTTCTACGCAAATTTTGGATTTTGACCAACTAAAAAATTAAATAGGAGTTTAAAATGGTTTTAACACAGTGGATCACATCCAAATATTGAGAGATGTTATAGAAAGGACCAATAAATATAAGTTGCCATTATGCATTTGATTGTATAAGCATTTTTTCAATGAGTAAACTATTGGGGCATCAAGAAATAGACTCAAGATATTGTTATATTCTAAAGAATATTCATCAAAATGCCATATCCATGATCAAGTCACATAGTTATAGTATAAAAATTAACATTGAGAAGGGTACACAACAGGGTGACTCCATATCTCCAAAACATTTTACAACAGTTTTACAAAAAGTATTTCATAGCTTAAAATGAGAACCTAAAGAATTAAAAATAAATAGAGATTATTTAAGACATTTAGATTTTGCAAACGGTATAATTGTTTTTGCAAATAAAGCCTCTGAACTATGGGAAATGTTGCAAGAGTTATCATATGGAAGCAAAAAAATAGAACCAAAAATAAACAATAAAAAGACTAAAATAATGGTCAATGACTTTGTAAATAATAATAACAAAGATTGATACTGATGAATTCAAAGAAGTGAATCTGGGCTAAATGCATTACTAAAAAAGATGATAATAAATGGACAGTTGAAATCTTAAACTAGATTCCAAGAAATTAGTAAAAGACCTAGAAAGAAACTACATCTAAGATAGATGGATGGATAAAACAAGGAAGTTTGCTATTATGTTGTGAAGAAGAGAGGCTAGAAATCAAAAATATTGAATTAAACTTGGAGCAACCATCATCTTGTAGTTGATTAATAATAGTTAAACAGAATGATAAAACTAAAAAAAAAATAGTAGTTAACATATTAATTGTTGTACTTTTGATTGTGTGAGAGTTGAAGTGCATGATAATGCAGTACAATTATTTAATTAAATGAAATGAATTTGAAAATTAATTATAATTGTTTTATTTTTGATTAGCCAAAAAAAATTAATTGATTTATATAAAGTTAAATACTTTATTATATTTGTATGTATTAATTATAGATATTTTTAAAATATGAATATAATTATGTGAATATCTATATATTCAGACACACATATGTATAATATTTGAAATTTGATTAGCATTCATTTTATTTTATTTTTTGATAAATTAAAAAAATTGCTAAAGTTTTCAATAAAATTTATTATTTTAAATCAGTCAATTAAAGTTATAGACTTTCATATGTAAAATTCATTATGATATCCAAAAAAATATAGAAATATCTTTTAATTCTAAGACAGTATGTCATTGACTTATATTGAATGTTTCCTCTATATGTAAATAGAAATTTGAGCTCAGGATTTTTCAATCTTTTCATTCTCTACTCATATCTCAAGCAATTGATACACATGACCACACACATGTGGAAAAGATACATGATTCCCAATAAATGTATTTCATGCAGAACCAGCATGTATCAGTTGGGCCAGATCATAATCTACACATATATACAAACAGTGCTCAGTTTATATTAAGATAGCAATTCTTCAAACTTTATAGGGCAGTCTTCAATCTTCTCACCCTTCCATCTATTCAATCATTCATTTCATTGAAAAACTGATGATGGAATGCTCAAAGCCCTTCTTGGATTTGATATTATAGTCATACCCATGTAGATATTATGTCAATCTAATTCCTCTTATTATTAGACATTATATACCCATATATATTAATAGAGGAGGGATGGGATAAAATTATACTAAGATGTAATCTATTTCCCAAGCAATGTGTAATTTTAAGACTGCAAGTCATTTATTTATACTGAATGTTTCATATATATATATATATATGTGTGTGTGTGTGTGTGTGTGAGGATTTAAATAGAATTTTACAGCCTCATCTTTCAACCTATCTCAAGCAACTGATACACATGACCACACACATATGAAAAAGATACATAATTCCCAATATATATTTCTTTCAGAACCAGCACTTATCAGTTGGGCCACCACAGTGTTATTTTTTTTTTTAGACAAGCAGTTTATAGCTGATTTAGTTAGCAGTTTGGTTAAATATATATAGTTCTTTCGATACACACACACGCGCGCGTATATTTTCAAGCTTCTTTGGTTTTTATCAGTATATCTTCTCATCCTAACTCTATTATATCGCATCCATTTATCAGCACCGAAAATCAGACTGTCCTGTCTCAATAACCGTGCATCTTGGAACAATCTTCACTTTTGAGATGAGGTTAAACATAAAAACATGGAATAATTTAAGACTTTCATTCTTCCATAAATTGCTGAAACATGAGTAAAGACATGGAAAGATTGTATATATAGAAAATAATAATTATCTTTACTTCAATCCCATTTATTTAATTCTCTGTGATATTAAGATATTTTACTTTACTTTGGTGAAGTTTATATTTAGTTTAATATGCACAAATATACATAAAACTGCACTTATTACAACTCCATTTATTTATAGGTTTCCATGATGTTAAGACACTTTTTTTTATCATGTATGCTTAAAAACATTCTCAATTTTTTTTACTCAGTCAAAGAAAGCTATTAAGATCTTTAAAACTTTTAGATAACTATTAAGTGTTAATCATAATAATATCATTCTTCCTAAAATAATAAAATCTAGTAATTATTATATATTAAAGATTTTATTGCTATTTTTCTTCTAAACAGTAATCTTTCTTTTAAATATCTTTATGTTGTACACGTAGTTTATGTGGAGATGGAGATTGAATATCTATTTGTAGAAAAAAATGATGTTAAATGACAGTCAGAAAAATTAGAGGAATGGGGATAAAAAAAACAATTGAAATATATTATGGAGAATATGGGGATAGAATATTAGAATTAGCAAGTTATCTTTTATTAAAAAGGGTTATGACAAAAAAAAAAAAAAGAAATAAAGCAGGAATTGAAAAATGATTTGATATTACTGAATAAAAAATAAATGAGTTTATTAAAGTATCAAATGGTTTCAGAGGTTGGAAATATTTAACTTGCCTAACGGAAAGTTTTGGGTGTATGCTCTTTGTACAAAACATTTTCAAAAAAAAAGTCACTTTATATCACATAAACTGCGGAGCAATCTGATTTAACTCTATTATTTGTTGCAATACATCAAAATTTAAACAAATCTTACACTATTTCAATAATCACTACCAACAATTTCAGATAACATATATTATTACATATAAATCCGTCATGGATTCCTAAACGTTATATATTTAATCAACAGTAAAAATCATTTACAGTACTACGATTAAAATTATTACTATGATAACATATATATATGTATAGAGAGAGAGAGAGAGAGAGAGAGAGAGAGAGAGAGAGAGAGAGAGAGAGAGAGGGGGGGGGGCAGTAAGTACCTGACTTTTTTCTTTTAATTTTATTTAATTACCAATTTCACTTATTGTAACAAAATTCATTTATTTTAATGGATTTCAGGTAGGTCGGAAATTTTTTTAAAAATACATCACATTATGTATATTTATTACTATATATATCATACGATTACAATGACTCTTTGTTTGCGATTATTTTGAACTTTCATTTAGTTCTCTTTTTCTCACCCAGCTTAGTTATCATTATGAATTTTATATTTAAGAATTGAGTTGTATTATCTTTGACTTGAATTCATTTTCTTTCTAGTCTAGGAGTGAGTTTCTAAATGTTTTTTTTTCTTGTTTTAGAATTTTTTAATGCCTGAAGCTTCTTTTAGTTTTATATAAAACTCCTCTTCTGAGAGATCTGTTTATATTACCCATTAGTAAAAGTTTTTTTAAAAAATACTTAGATATATATTAATTTGTAGTATAAGCTTATTAATAATATTTAATAATAAATATTTGACTTGATTTCAATGTCAGTGGGAAAAGGTCGGGTGAAAAAAGAGGTTAAAATTTCCAATCCTTTGTTTTGAAAATCACCTGGAAACTATTTTGCCTATTGATTTATAAAATTCTTTTTACTAATATATACGTATTTTATTTTATTTATATAAAATATTAATAATAATAGGTTTGACTTGATGAAGAGAAAAAATGTTTAATAATATTCTTGATATAAATCATTTTGGATAGTTTGCATTAATTAATTACACTAATGATATACGCTTCTCAGTAAATGTCTGTCTAAAAATGCATTTCATTTTGTACATGAATTAATTAAATTTCTATTTTGCTCTGGTGAAATATAATTTATTTTATTTTTTGTTAATTTTGAAGAATATTTTATCTATGATGAATATTAATGTGTTTAAGCTATATATATATTTGGTCTATAGCATAGTGTCGATCAAGTGATTATTTCTCTGAAAGAATGTTAATAATATTCTGAATATTATGTTTCAGCCTATAAACAATAATTCCTAATATAAAATGTTGTTTTAATGACCAAATATATATATATGTAAAATTTTCAAACTGAACTTAATCCTATTGATTAAAAAACATGTTAATAATGTTGTATGTATTTCTTTAATAATATATTGTTAAACATGTATTTTCTGTTGTGGAAAAAAGATTAAAAACAAAACAGGAATTTAGTTAAAACTGATTATATATACACTATTAATTTTAATATGATTTATAAGTCTAAATATTCTTATTTAAAATAACTTGAGTAAAGAGAAATGGAAGTAATAGTTATTTTTTATTTTTCTTTCTGGTTATTAACTTCTGGAAATGAAAAATAGATTGTTGCATTTACATATCTAGCAGCCACTTTTATCAGTTTTACACTATCCAAGCTGATTTGAAAGTTTTAAACATCCTAAAGTTCTAAATTCAAATCATTTCATTTATACAGCTTTATACAACTACATATATTAGTGGTCTCAGTCATATCCTAACTGCAGGCAACTTTTTGGTAGATGAATGAAAATATAAGAGTATATTTGTATACATATTCAGTGTTTCTTCTTTGATGAAAATCAATACCTAAAAACAAGGTGATGGACTTGGATAGCATTATCATCCACATTCATTGATTATTCATATTTACATAGATGTCTCTACATTATAGTGATAAAAATAGATTATTGCTGTTAGCAGAGATATTAAATGTAAGATGGGAAAGTCATATGATGCTTTATTTGGTATATTTAAAATAGAAAGAGAAAAGCTTTTACCTTTTTTACATGTGCCTTAAATTTTGGAATAAGAGCCAAACAATGTAGTTTTTGACTATAGAGGGACCTCTCAAACTTCAACACCAGATAACACTTTGGCCATCTTATCTTTAACCTTCTTATTTATATAGGCCAATATGAAGCATTTTGATTTATGAGCATGAAGATTATGCAAGATCTTATGATTTATGAGTAGAAATTAATTATTTATTAAGTGCACAGAAAGTATCTAATGCAAGAGGGAAAGACTTCAACCTTTTTCACATGTGCCTTAAATGTTTGAATAATAATTAAACAATGTAGTTTGTCACTATATAGGGATATCTTAAAACTCAACATAAGATAGGGACTTCATAAAGATAAGAGCAGCCATCTTATCTTTAACCTGAATTCTTATTTATATAGGCCAATCTGAAGCATCTTGATTTGAGAGAGTGAAAACATTACTCTCATCACATTTAAATCCACTATTTCCTTTCACAAATTAACTTACATGAAATCTTGTGATTTGTAACATACTAATATTAAGATCTTTTTAATGGAAATATAGAAACTAATGTAATGTTCTGATTATTTGTTAAGCACATAGGTAGTCTGTAATTAGAAAGAGAAAGGTTCAAACTTTTTCACGTGTATCTTAAATGTTTGTATAATAGCCAAATGATGTAGTTTTGATTACAGAGGGACTCCTCTAACCTTGACACAAGATAGGGTCTTTATAAAGATAAAAGCAACCATCTTAACCTAAATTCTTATTTATATAGGCCAATCTGAAGCATCTTGATTTGAGAACATGAAGATATTAATTTCCTCACATTTAAATCTATTTTCTTTCACAAATTAACTTAATGCAAAATCTTGTGATTTACAATGAGTTAATATTAATAACTTTTTAATACAATATATAAAATTCCTATCTTATGTTGAGGTTTGAGAGTTCCCTCTATAATCAAAAACTACATAATTTGGCTATTACACAAATGTTTAAAGCACATGTGAAAAAGGTTAAAGCCTTTCTCTTTCTAATTACAGACTTCCTGTGCACTTAATAAATAATCATAACATTACATTAGTTTCTATATTTCCATTAAAAAAGAACTTAATATTAACTCAATGTAAATCACTAGATTTCACATGAGGTAATTTGTGAAAAGAAATAGTGGATTTAAATGTGAAAAGAGTGATATCTTCATGCTATCATGTCAAGATGCTTCAGATTGGCCTATAAAAATAAAAATTTAGATTAAAGATAAGATGGCCAATCTTATCTTTATAAACCCTATCTTATGTTGAGGTTTAAGAGATCTCTCTATAGTCAAAAAAGTAGAATGTTTTGGCTATTACATAAACATTTAAGGTTTATTTGAAAAAGGTTAAAGCCTTTCTCTCTCTAATTACAGACTTTGTATGCTTAATAAATAATCAGAATGTTACATTAGTTACTATATTTTCATTAAAAAAGTCTTAATATTAACACTTGTAAATCATAAAATTTAATTTGTTAAAGAAAATAGTGGATTTAAATATGAAGAGAATAATATCTTCATGCTCTCAAATAAAAGTGCTTCAGATTGAAATATATAAATGAGAATTAAGTTAAAGATAATATGGTCACTTTTTATAAAGTCCCTATCTTGTTTTGAAATTTGAGTCATCTCTCTATAACAAAAACTACATCATTTGGCTATTATACAAATGTTTAGGGTGCATTTGAAAAAAGGTTAAAGCCTTTCTCTTTCTAATTACAGACTTTCTGTGTCCTTAATTAATAAGCAGAACATTATATTTAAAATATAAAAAATTAAAAACCAGAAGATTGGGATGTAAAGTCTTTTCACAATAAAATTGAGGCCAGTAAATTGTTTTTGATATATGTCAAAATAAAACTTAGCATTCTTATTTCAAAAGATAAGGTGCAAATTTCAAATAAAATTCTTTGCATGGAAAATTATATAATGTCATTGTCATGATTTTCAAAAAACTTTGACTGTTTTAAACTCATTAATTTTTTTTTGTTGAACTTTTACCTCAAGATTATTACTCACCAAAAATAAAAAATAATTAATTTTCAATTTTTTTATAATTCACTTTTTCTAATTACATCTTAAAAGCAAACATTCTACAATTCGCCAAAAGGTACCAGAATTGATTCACTTATCAAGGATAATGGAGTCACTGATTGGATATTTCAAAAATTTAAATACTATATTGTTTTATGATTTTTATATAGAAAATAGCTTAGAATTTATGACCATATTTAAAACTTGGGAAAAAATATATCAAAAAAAAAAAAAAAAGAATTAATAAAATTACCATCATGAAAAACTATTCCACAATTTTTATCATTAACTTTTGGGATTTAATTATAGCAAAAATCAAATTATTTTTTAGGGTGAAAAATTTATGCCAGAAAATCTTTTCACCAAACCAGCATAAAAATTAACTTACTTCTCTAACCCCTTGAGACCGAAAACCGCTTTTTTCCGCATTAAAAAAAGTTTGCAATTTCGACCGCAATAGCGTGCAAACCGTATACGTCACAGTTACGCTTTTTTTTCTTTCTCTCCGCCATTTTTCTATCTTTTTGTACGTCTAAAATTTTTTTCTGTGCGATAAAAATTAGATTTTTTATAGCAATTTTTGTAAAGTGCATTATTAAAATTTTGTAAATTTTTTTTATCTTTCTAGATTTTATCAACAGATAAAAAAAATATACGGAGAAAACAATTATTTTTGCCGCTAAACGTAATTATGATTCTAACGAACTTTTCTGTTGATGTGTTTGATTTTGAGGTTTCGTATTCCCCATTACCCGTAAGTATTCAACATTCATCATCTCCCACTGATATATAATAATTGCTTGTAATTCCTTTGGGTTATTTATTTTATTTTATTTACTGTTTTTATACATTTCATTGTAGATAAGTTTTTATTCATTTTATAGCATACTTTGCTATTATGGTTTGCTATGTAATAATGCATAATTTAGCTCACCCTTACCCTCATGATATTCCAATAATATAGTAATTATTTTTTACATGCATAACTTAGAATTTACTACGTTTTTATTCATTTCATTGTAGATAACTTTTTATTCATTTTATAGCATACTTTGCAGATAAGTTTTTATTCATTTTATAGCATACTTTGCTATTATGGTTTGCTATGTAATAATGCATAATTTAGCTCACCCTTATCCTCATGATATTCCAATAATGTAGTAATTATTTTTTACATGCATAACTTAGAATTTACTACATTTTTATTTGTTTCATTATAGATAACTTTTTATTCATTTGATAGCATACTTTGCTATTATGGTTTCCTATGTAATAATGCATAATTTAGCTCACCCTTACCCTCATGATATTCCAATAATGTAGTAATTATTTTTTACATGCATAACGTAGAATTTACTACATTTTTATTCGTTTCATTGTAGATAAGTTTTTATTCATTTTATAGCATACTTTGTTATTATGGTTTGCTATGTAATAATGCATAATTTAGCTCACCCTTACCCTCATGATATTCCAATAATATAGTAATTATTTTTTACATGCATAACTTAGAATTTACTATGTTTTTATTCATTTCATTGTAGATAACTTTTTATTCATTTTATAGCATACTTTGCAGATAACTTTTTATTCATTTTATAGCATACTTTGCTATCATGGTTTCCTATGTAATAAT
This sequence comes from Epiperipatus broadwayi, assembly GCA_028023455.1. NCBI lineage: Eukaryota > Metazoa > Onychophora > Udeonychophora > Euonychophora > Peripatidae > Epiperipatus > Epiperipatus broadwayi. The sequence goes on along the minus strand of JAQFVV010012646.1, from coordinate 506,443 downwards.
GCATAATTTAGCCCATGATTTTTCAATAATATAGTAATTATTTTTTATCCCCATAACTTACACTTAACTAAAGTTATTACTGTTATTTTTTTTTTGATCCACACTAAAACCTTGCATTTCTAATCCACACAAAACCTTGCATTTCTAATAGATATCCCGCATAGAGGGCCTAGAAAAACAACTGCTTGCAAAAATAGAACATACAGGGTGTCAAGCAGAAAAACGAAATTGAAATGGTCACCTTTTGCCACATTACACCAACAATCTGTAACTCAGGTAGGTCATGTTATATATTATTTTTTTCTGCATTTTATGATGAATGTGATGAAGCTGTCTATGAAATTGTCATTTTAGGGTATACCTTTCAAAATTGAGAGTTTGTGAACCAATGTAAAAATAAAGATTTTAAAAATGTGAAAAATATCATTTTTTTTAATTATTTTTTGTGGTAATGACTACTTTATCAGCTTTATAACATTCTTTCATATTTGCACTTTATAAAAATGTATATATATATTTATTTATTGTAATAAATTAGACATTTTATTTAAAATTGTAGGTCCTGTAATTTTTTTTGGGAATTAAAAATGGCCGTTCAGGTCTCTATGGGCTAAAGAAGGAATCTTTTTATACATTTAAAATTATATATATATATTGATATATTTAAAATTATTACTATTTATCTTATAATATCTGATTTTTAAAAATCTGAATAATTATTATAATTAATTAAAAGTTTTATGTTTTGCTTTTCAATAATCATAATAGTGTCTTTTAAAAAACTCTAAGCTTCAAACAATATACAAAATTTCAAGTTCTCGGAGATCATTCACTTAAACTTTATATTTTGTATAATTACATTTTCATAGTTTGATTGCATATAAATTCCAGCTTTTATTATAGTAATAAAAAATTTGAGAAATTAATGGATATTTAATGAAAAGAAAAAAATATATAAATTTTTTTCTTTTATGACAATTTGTCATAAAATATAGGCCATATAGTGTTTTTAGAAAAGTTTAAAATATAATGGATGAAATGGGTCTAAAATATTATGAAATTGCAAGTGATCAGTGTATAATATTTACTACAAGCAATTGTTTTGAAATGTAGAACTGGGATTTTTTTACCCCCATCAATTGAAGATTTTTTCCAAAGTAATTAAAGAATTAAATATTGGTCTTTAACTTATTCAGTTAGCGAATAACGTTTTCTTCATCAATCCTCTCTGGAGGATTTAGAATTAGGTCCTATAATGGAATATTAAATCTATTTTTATTTACACACAATTATATAAAAAAAAAAAAAGGAAATTTTTTTGAATATTTTTGACTATTATAGTGAAAGAATTTTTCTTTCTTCATTCAATCGTGCTCAAAAAATTAAAAAATAAAAAGAGCGATAGAGCAATAATTTAAAAGTCATTTATTTCTTAATCTCCATTAAAATTAATGAATTAGATTTCTTCTGGGATAAAATATTATTTATGTGCTAAATTAAGAAATACTGAATAGCAATGCAAGCTGACATATGATTATTTTTAATAGAAAGGGTAAAATTGAAGAATAAAAAGTAGAAGATATTTTCATTGAAGCAATGCAGGATTCATAATATTCAAATACTTTATATATTTAGTAAAAAAAATTATAAAGCCAATTGAGAATTAATATTGAAACAAAAGCAAAATATAGAATAAGATTGATTGAAAATATGATGTGCTTTTTATATAACAAATTTTAGACATGTAAATCATTGGGAAATAAGTGATTGTAGTTGCTTTATAATTGAAAATGAGGCATTTTATATTGTCCAGGGTCTCAGAAATTTTAGATATAATTAAGGCATTGGACTATAGAAGCGAATGAGATCATTCAAGAATAAATAAGTTGGTCTTTTTTAAATGAAAGAAATTAAAAGCACAGTAAACTGGTCAGAAAGCTACAAAAAATCATTAAAAATAGATTAAATATACATAACAAATATATATTAAATTTGTATATATATCAGTGCACTGAACAGTACCTTTAAATATTTATTAGAATATGTCACATGCACATTATTATTTTGCTTACAATAGTATGAATAATTATCAGGTTATCTTTACAATGTTATATTTCTTCTAACTCAGATATTCATTCTGTATTTTGATCTCTAATATTCCATAAAACATTCATAAAATCTTTATTTTTACATTCTTTAGCATCCTATTTGTTCTATATTTAATTTTTGCATTAACTTATTCAAAGATCAATTATACATACACTTTTATAATCAAACTCTTAGCAAGCTTTGCAGAATACCCCGAATCTCAGACTGGTTTCTGCTACTCGCATCCTCAGTGAGGTGCTAGGATATTCAATCATTAGATTAAAAATACCAGGAAAAGCCAACACTTTATCTAATGTATAACTATTAAGTAGAAAATCTAAAATTTTCAGACATCCATATGTCTTCCAATCCAGCTATCTAATTTAAATAGCCATATGGGACTGAACTAAGTTCAGATACACCATATATTAATAGCTTTAGCAATATAAAATTGCCAAAGCCATCACAGCAAAAATAAAATTACAAAAAAAAAAATCAAGTCAGATGTCACATTACCTATATAACCTAATTTAATAAGCTTGTGTTTGCAAATGTTATATATATAGCTCATAAAACAAACTCTTAACAAGCTTTGTAAAATACCCCCAACCTCAGGCCCAGTTTCTACTACTGGTGTCCTCAGTGAGGTGCTAGGATATTCAAACATTAGATTAAAAATATTACACATATTTTTTTTACCTGATTCCTGGCTTAAATAATTCATTTCTAATATTTTATACTAAAAAAAATAAGTTAACGTTATCGATGACACTTTGGGAATATAATTTCATTTACGTTATAGAATCATAATCAAGAACAAAAAAAAGTTTAATTTTTTTTTCTCTTTTTTTTTTATACCTAAAAATTCTAAAATATTTAAATCTAAAACTAATAACATATAAACAAATAATTGAGTAATCAATATGATCTTAAAAACTATAGTTCATATATTAAAGTAATAAAAACAAAAGTTTTCTTCAATTCTTTGAACTGAATAAAATATTTTCCAGGGGAGTATTGTCACTATGACAAACAGTTTACCAACTGTTACTTGAAATGAAAAAGATTTCTTCCTCTTCTTTTCTCCCCTTTCCACTCTTCTCTATTTTTTAGCATAATTGGAAACATGAAAAATCCAAATAAATGTCATTTCTTAGTAATAATAGGAAGTTCTTGTATAAAAAGTTTATACTTTCCTATATTATTGATAAAGTTCCTTCACATTTTTAACAAGTATATATTTTATTATTTAATAAAGACATTTATTAATTTAAAAAAATTTCAGTCCTTTTCTCTAACTTTAAATATATTTGCTAGTAGAATTATAAAGTTCTCAGATTTCACTTCTGAATAATCCATATTTAACATTATTATTTAGATGACATTAAAGTTAGTAGATAAACTTTTTATAAAATTATTCTGCACTATATCTTTCTTCTTTTAGGCTATTATCATCCTACTGAAGTCCCTAATAAATTCATATCAGGAAATGTTAATAGTTCTATTAAATAGAAGTCATTATTTTTATTACTATTAATAATCATTCTGCATATGAATATTAATAAAAATAAATTCCTTACATATCCTTTGCATTTTTATGTGGGCAAAACAGTTTGATATTCTGCAAGATTTTTTATCCAAATACATTTTTATCTTTTTAAATGTTTTATTTGTTTTCATTACCATAAGTTTCTAGTCAGTTCCTATAGTATATCAATGAGGATAGTATGGCTTTCTACTCCATAGTAAAATTAATACACAAACTTTTAAAAATATATCCCATGCTTTTACAAGTTATTACTATCACTTTTAAAGGTAAAATAAGATTTCAATACATTTATATTTAATTCTAAAACAAAAGGACTGTAGGTTTTTTTTTAAATGTTTTCAACTTAAATTTATAGGAAAATTTTTTCAATACTTGATTGGTCAATTACTTCCAAACACTTGATAAAATTTGAATATGAATTATTTTGTCTAGACTTTTAAAATGATTTTATAACTAATCTTATTAAATAATATATGTTCCTAATTTTACTAATGCAACATTTAATTTTATCTTTTAACAATAAAAAACTCTTTGTTTAAACTTAAATTTTGATACATAAAGTTTATAATTTATGTTGTTATGATAATTATTAATTTTAGAAACATTTTAAAATGAAATTGGTATAATTAAAATATAACATTTGATTTAAACAAGCAATAAATTCAATTGAGAACAAGGAAATAAATTGAATTTATTATTACAATTGTGTGTGTGCACTTATCAACACACACACCCCTTTTCATTTATTTCATTATTAATTAAATAATTTAAAATAATAAATAAATAACAATTTTTAATTTGACTATTAATAATTATAAATTATTAACTATTATCACCATAACTACTGATTTAAAACTATCTTAGATGATTTTAACTATTATTTACTTTTATTATAATATAAATAGCATAATTTTATTTCAAATTTATAACTTAAATAGTTTTTATAACTTAAATAGATTATATTTATTTAAAAAAAATTAATGTAAGTTTAATACTACTGAAATAGTATATTTTAACTTCTCTGACAAGTTAAATAATAGGCTTTTACTAATCATTATATTAAATTTAAATTTGAATTAAAATTGACCATTACTTACAACCATATATTAATGTAGCAAAATAGAAAGACTACAATATATAAATATGCAGTATTGTTGAAAATAGATTAGTAAATATAGCATTTAATTAAATTATGAAGAGCAAAAACAAATTCAACGATTCTAGAAGGTGTTTATACTATATAAACTTAATGAGTAAAAAAATAGTTCTGTATATTTATATAAAAATTAAATAAATGGGTAGAGAATATATTACAGGAACATGCCATTATGAGGAATAGGGGAAAAAAGATAAAATGGTTAAAAATATATAATTCTTTTTCTCAAATAACAAAGTACCTAAATACTATTACTTCTGAACTTTTTCAAGATAAATATCCTCATTTTCTAATCTTTAGCTTTACCTTTTTCATTAAAAATGGTTAGGATGTGTCAATTTGCACTGACATCCAGTATTCATTGAAATGGTGCATAAATAAATTAATATGAATAAAAGAAGTGTTATATAAAAATAATATATATATATATATATATATATATAAACATGAAATTTACTTAATGATGATGCTAGAAGGAGCTTATTGGCAATTGTTTAAGAAAAAGAGGATAACAAAGGACCTTTTAATGGTCTAAAATGTACAGTTCAAACAAAAATCACCTAAGGGTAATTTGCATGGAAACTCAACATTCTGACATCACATGATCAAATATTTTTTTCTTTTTATAGCCTGCTAAATTACTAGATGCAAGATACTCTATCCTACTTCAGTTAATCTTATTGACTGCAAATAATGACGAATGTTAAAAATAATAAGACATTACAATTTATTTATGATATACATTATTACAATACAAATGATAACTTAATTGACAGCAATTCACGGGCAATATTAGACTATTAGTTCTTTTTACCTGGGATTAAATTTAGAATAATAACATTATTTTATTTAACTGCTTTATCAATTTTGAAGACAAATGAATATGGTTAAAGATTTATCGGTTCTATTAGTATTGCTATGTACATATAACATATAGTGCAATATATTTTAATTATCTCTGAACAGATATAAATTCACTGCACAGATGAACTAGCCCCACTAATTACTAATACAATTGGTCACCATACAGTTTTAAGACTTAATAAGCTTACATATTAATGATTATAAACTATGATCAATAATTTCAGGCTGTAATGCTGGTAAATAACTAAACAATAAGTAAGTAAATGTAAGAGGCAGGAAACAACATCTGCATTATACTCATTTATGAAAAGTACATATAAAAGGCAGAGCATCTGATATATAGTAGGAATGTGCATCTATCACATACTACTGCCTAAAGTAAGGATACTAACTGTAATGATAGGCAGACACAACAGTATCACACAATAAAAAAAATAAAAAGAAAGCATCTGATATATGGTAGGTATGTTTGCCTATCATATACTATGGCTCAAAGTAAGTTAATGAATGCCTGTAACTGGTCAAAGCAAATTATAAATATGCAAAACACATATAAATAAACATGGCAATTTATTGGTTAAGCAAATATGTTTATGTGGCTCCAATTGGTAGGGTGTCCTAGATAATTGGATGGTGTGTCAGGTTGTAACTCATCATTACAATATATATATATATTGTAACCAGTTGGCTTACATAGCATACACTAATATAGTGTATGTGCACATATATATGTAAAATAAAGGAAAAGTAGAAATAAACACAGACAAAAATTATAGTAGATATTTTCTACATTTACTGAAATAGAAATAAATAAATTAAATAATTCTAATTTAACTCTAATTTAAAATATTGTTTTATAAATTAAACTTTTAAAAGGTCTGAATAAATATAAATATTGTATTATTATTATTATTCTGATTTTGAAATGTAAAAATACCATACTTATTTTTGGAATTTTTTTAATTAATTAAACAAACTTTATCTATTAGAAACCCCCTAAGTAAAATATGTATATGTTTTCAAAGGGATTAGTGAGATAAAAATAGAAACTCTGTTTTTAATCAAGCTGCTGTTATCACCTTAGATGATTTTATAAAAGGGCTGATAACAAATTAGCTGAAGTCTGGGTAATGATTTTTGAAGAGAACAGTCTGGATAGTGATTTTGAAAAGAACAGTTCTGCTTGCAGTTTTGTAAGAGTTGGTCAGAAGAGTTTTTAATATTTTAAGCAGTGGCCACTAGGCCAACTGCAAAGTCTGGATAGTAATTTTTGAATGGAACAGTTTGGATTGTAGTTTTGTAACAGTTGAACAGAAGAGCTTGGGCTACTAAAATTTTTTAAGTGGCAGTAATTAGCTGACTAAAATGGATAGCTGCAGTTTATTGTTGGCTGTAGCAGAGAGTTGGCAGTCCAGTTACCATAAACTGATATAACTGAAGGCAAGATAGTAGACTGTTTTCCTTAGCAGGAGTTTGAATTTACATGAAAAAAATGACCCACATTTTATGCTGAAATTCATAGCCTGAAATCTATCAAACCAAGATGGCTGCTTGCCTGGAATAACCCTAGATAAAAAGAGACCAACTATAGATCAAGATTTTACATGGATTGTGTACTTTTACCTGATGATGACAATTTTCTGGAATGACCAAAAACAGCTTGCCCCAGAGAGCAGCTGAATAAAGCAGTTATATGTATGCTGCTGCTTATCTATAAATGCAGGGAACCACAGATAAACATGTCACATGTATATACAGTGAGTTATTTTATTTTAATATTCCTTAAAATGACTTATAAGATTATAAATTAATAACTTAAAACAAGACATGTAAATAATTTGCTTAAGTCAAATGTCTAAAAGAAAGACGATTTGATGTATATTTTTGAAGAAAGTGTTTTGGTAATTCCTTTAAAAAAAATGACATTAAAAAAAGAAAATACAAATGCAAGTATAATTTTGTTTGAATTAAAATCGTAAAAGCAAATTTTTTAAATTGGTCTAAGAATGCTGATAATTAATCAACAAGTACCTGTGAAACAAAGGTTGACTTTATTTAGTTTGATAAATTTAATCAGCCATTCAAGCTATTGTGCACTTTTTTTTTACGAGTGTTAACTAATAAATGAGTACTTCCACTTCCAACACAAGATATAGTATTTAGGAAAGAATAAAATGAATTGACTTATTCAATCCAACCCAAATGCTTATATATAGGCAAATCTTAAGTACTCTAAGTGAAAGGGTGAGGATAGACTACTCACTTTAAACCACTGTTTACTATATCTGAATGAATGATGTCAATGAAATTATCAAGCATTTGGGTTGGATTGAATAAATGGATTCATTTTATTCTTTTCTAAATACTATATCTTGTGTTGGAAGTGAAAGTACTCATTTATTATTTAACACTCGTAAAAAAACAGTGCTAAAAATAAATGTTTATTTAGTTTGATAAAAAAAAAAAAGAACTTATAAACTGAAATTAAATTTTAAATTATATATTTTGTTTATACACATGTATATGTGTGGAATTTATGTGTTTTCCAAATGAATTAATTATGAAAAAATATAATATTATTATAACAAGTCATATATGTAAAATTTTAATATTTTTTTTTATTAAATGTCAATTCATTTATTGAATATTCATTATATATTATAAATCATGCATCTGTGTGCACATATATGTAAAACATTGTAAAAATTTAAATGATGAATAGTAATTATTTAAATCTCAATGTGATCATTTGAAATTTTGTATTATAATCAAAATCAGAAAATTCACGCATATATGTGTGCCTATATATTTTAATTGTATTGTAAATAACAATGCGTGTCAGAGACACTTATGTGTAAAATTTTGATCATTTTTCTAAATTAAATGTTAATTCAAACATGTTTATTTTGTATCAGGCCACATGCCTGTGTGCTGAATGGGTTTTAAATAAATCTAATTTATTAATCATGTAACTCAATGTATACTTTTCAAAATCAGAACCCTTATAAGACCTAAATTCTTTTTTATTGTTATTAATAAACTTATATTTAATTGTTAAAATGGTTTCCATCATCTCTTGTTCACATACAGTAATAGAGCTTTATGTTCTCTGAGGTATATTGGTGCACGGCATGAATATATAACTGGGGGTGGGTATTTAGTGCTTTGGGGCATCCAGAGATGATCAATCATCATCCTGGTTGGCACAAAAGAGGATACTCTTTAAAGCCCATGCACTATCTTTTATTTTACTTTAGTCTTATTAAAAATTTACATTTATAGTTGGCCAATACATGTGGCCAGAGCATTGATGATGATCAGCATGTTTTAATGTCCCAGCATTATTGTTTCGATTTTTGATTATTGTGCATTTTAATGGATGGGCACTTAAATGGTGCATCCAAGTTATGTTTAAATAATTGCCCAAGCTGGCAAAGGCTCAATAGTTAGCCTGGTCTAAGAAGACCCATTTTCAATCCAGTCACAGGATTGACTGTTGATTTATTGTACTGATTTATTTTATTCTCATCAATGATGATGATGGGTGGTTATTTCTCTTGAGTACTCATACTTACTTTTATTTATAATGCTGGTTGATGATTAATTATTATAGTTGCACTTCTGAGTTAGCTGGCTGATCTCATTGATCTCACAATGATCTCAAAGATTTTCTAATCTCATACTCTTATTTATATCTTTAAATACAATATTTTCACTCCTGCCTACTCCCATCCATACATTACATATATATATATATATATATATATATATATATAATGTAATATATATATATATATATATATATATATATATATATATTACAGTTAAAAAATAGATTAGAAAATATAGTATTTAATTACATTATGAAGAGAAAAAAACAAATTCAATGATTGTAGAAAATTTTTACACTGTATAAACTTAATGGACAAAAAATATTTTTGGATATTTATATATAAAATTAGATAAATGTGTAGATAATATATTACAGGAACATACCATTATGAGGAATGGGGGAAAAGAATAGATAAAATGATTAGAAAAAATATATAATTTTTTTTTTCTCAAATAATAAAGTATTTAAATACTATTACTTCTAAATCAAGATAATATTCCTCCTCCCTCATTTTCTATTCTTTAGCTTTACCTTTTTAAAAAAAAAAATGGTTAGGATGTATCAATTTGTTATTAAAACAGGTAAAACTCTCTATATGTATTGCCATTCAGTGCAAACAAGAGTAATCAGTGGATGCCAGAAGGCTTGTGCATAAAATCCCCATCTAGTGCCTACTCATCCAATATCCCCAGACTAATTTTTGATGAAGACCACAAGTCAGAAACTAGTCTAGGGATATTGGATGAGTAGGCACTAGATGGGGATTATATGCACAAACCTTCTGGCATCCATTGATTACTCTGGCTTGCACCGAGTGGTAATATGTATAGAGAGTTTTACCTGTTTTAATAACAGTTATAAGCAATCATAAGAAATGGTGATCATGTGATGTTTATTGGCTTAAAACCAATCCTGCCTAATGTATCAATTTGCATTGGCACCCAGTATTCATTAAATTTGTGCATAAATAAATTAATATGAATAAAAAATAGTGTTTTATAATATATATATATATATAAACATGAAATTAACTTAATGAAGATGCTAGTAGGAGCTTATAATTGTTATTTGTGTAAAAAAGAGAGACTAACAAAGGATATAAAAAAAGAACAAATTTGAATTATAGGTATAGTTACAAAAAAAATGAAGTCATATGTCACATGACCTAATTTAACAAGCTTGTATTACAGCTGTTATATATAGAGCTTGTAAATAAGCTCTCAACAAGCTTTGCAAAATATAGGGAAAAAAGAATGGTACTGAACATTTATTTTTGGATCATAAAATGATGAAAAAGAATCAGGATAAATTATACAGGCTTAAATTGAAGGGAATAAAAAAATTGAAAATTTTTTTTTGTTTTCTTTAAGACTTGAAAACATCTTTTATTAAAATAGAATAGAAAAAAAAAATTACTATTTCTGGAAGAAAGATTTAGCAATTGTAGATTTAAAAGGAGTAGTGAAGGAAAAATGATAGATAAATGTTTTACAGTGATATATGGTGTTTTCAGAGAATATAAATACTTAACTTCACAAATAGAATCTCGGAATATATAGCCTATGTATAGAACTTCTGGAATCATATTAAGAGAAATCAGGTTATATTATATTACCGATAGACTAATATATAATCAAATAATTGTAGACGGCAATGTAAATTAACTTGAAATATAGTAAACATTGATTTATTTACTGCTTTTATGATTGATTCTAGATCAAAGTTGAATATTTCGTTATTATCAAATTACTAAAAAATTATTGGAATCAATAAAACTATTTTCTAATATTGTTTTTTCGATTTCAATCAAATAGCACTTTATTTAAAAGAAATTCATATGCGATACTTTATATTTATGTTAATAAAATTATAAAATTTGTTTAAAATTTTAAACTCTCTAAACTTATTTTTATAAATATTTATTCTCTTTAAAAAAAAGTTCATTTTTAACTTGACATTATAAACTTATATTTTTAATTTTATATTAAATATACATATAAGTTTTAGCAAGCTAGTAATTTCTAATGTTTTTATATATATAATATCTAATGTTAGTTTTTAACAAATCACTGTTGTCAACAGCTTTTTACAATTCTAAATTAATTCGTGCAGGAAGAGGATATAAAAAAAAATATTGCATAGAAATATAACTATTAATTGAATGATCACTTGCAGAGAGTACAGCCAATTATGTAATGAGATTATAACAAAGAGAATCTTAAACAGTCGTATTTTATAATTTCATGGGAAAATTTAAAAATCATATAGTTAAGTTAATTTGTATTTCTTTATAAATCAAACAGTCTAATTACGTTACTGGTAACAACGAACAAATATTCATGTTATGTTATACTAAATTTCTATTATAGAATGAATCATTATATAAATACATTCATTTGCTATATGAATATGGTTTTCCTTAACATGCATAATATAAATGATAAACATCCTCTCAAGCAAAAATGATTTCTCTCTATATATATAGATGTAATGGAAAATAAAATCGCCCCAATAGTTCGGAGCAAATTGTAAGGGAAAGTATACTCTATTGTAAGTTATCTCAGATCTTTGCATATTTTCATCAAAGTTCCGAGTTAAGAAGACAATTGTAATGGACTAGGCATATCATTGTAAGATTTTAAATAAATTTATTGGAGCTTAATTAATCATAGTGCTACATGTGATAGTATACCTTGCAATCACCAATCAATTAATCAAGTTGCATAGACAGGGCATCAATTGTAAAGGAAATTGTACATATAAAAGAAAATAAACTAGACTAATCATTGAATGGTTTAATTATTGATTACAATTACAATATTGCCTATCTGACTAGCTATACATAAATATGACGGGACACCAAAGACCAATAACAAGAGACTTTAAATGATTTACACTCAGAGCTAACTTCATCAGTGATTTAATTATTCACTAAAATATGAATTGGAAAAAAAGAGAATTTTATTGGATCCAATCTATATTTGCAGATGGAACTTATATGTAAAACAATATAATGATTAGTAATAGCTTAGATAAATAATTATGAAATTGAATATTAGCAAAACACAAAAATTATCATTTAAGTAATTCTAAGTCTTGAGGATTACCTGCTGATCTTCATACTGAAAAGAGAAAAATAAAGAAATAAATAAATTTCAAATGAATCACAAAGTCATTTCATATGCAACAAATGGTATATACTGTATTTTGAATTGTGGTTTGATTTTCTTTTCAACTGGCAATAATTATTTTAAATGCATACAATATTTGTTTACCATTACATTTTAATTCAGTATTATTTAAATTAATAATATTTACTAGCAATAGGCATGGATTGACACTTGCATCTACATAAGAATCATTTATTATTTAACACACAGAAGGATATAATAAAGAAGAAATAATGAAAATTATAATAGCTTCTTAAAGTAATAATTTAGGGTCATCAATACATTTTTCAAAGTTAGATCATTTAACAGAGAAAAAAAAATTATGATTCTTTTCCTACTGTGTTGAATATTTATTTGCTTCATTTTCAATTAAAACTATACTTCTCCTTTGGACTAAAAGTATGATCTCCTTACATTTATTATTTATAATAGGGCTTCTATCATGACCCCTAAATTCAATATCTTCCTTTATATCTTCATTAATTCTGAGACTTCAATAGATATTTATCATGGACTATATAACTCTTTGTATATGAAACTTTTATAAATAAAATATAAAAACAATTCATATTTCATATTGAAGCAGATGGATCTGTAGGTCAGATCCATGCTTCACATCTTTCTAGATTACTAGACAAGGATCAAACCTGATCCATGCATGTTAGATGTTTGTAAAACTTTCCATCTGCCATTTTATCTACATTTAAAATTTTAGGCCAGTAAATAAGTTATTAAAGTATTAATTTTCTATTAAAATGTTTTATTATAAATATTAGAGGGGCCCAGATACATAGATATATACACAAATACAGATATATAGAATTACAGATGGAACTTTTATAAATATCAATATATAAATTTTAATATGATATTTTGTTAAGTATTTTATTCTGGAGATTTGCTTTCACGATAAACCTTACTAACATTCTGTAGCATCAAACAAAAGAAAATCCATTAACAAAATGGTAATGGATTTTCTAATTAAAGTAAAATTAAAATAGAAAAGATAATTTGAAATATAAATTCTGCAAATCTATATTTAATTAAAAATAGATTTGAAACAATTAAATCATTGGGTTTATCGTGAGAGTTGATCTCAAAAATACAATACCAATATACTTTAGGTATTCCAACATTGCCACTTAGCCTGGAGCATATGAAAAAGGGAATTTCCCAAAAATAGTTTAAAAAGGTATAAATAGCCAAAGTGAACAATAAAAGTCAGCCAGTCCCAGTTTTTTTCAGCAATTACCTGGCGAATCTATGACAGTCAAATTTTTAAAAATGATAGAAATATTCCGAAGTATGATAGCAGAGTAGACAGTGTCAATTTGCCCATCTCCCTTGTCCTAAATATGATCATCAAAATGCCATAAGTCGAAGAAACCTCATAAAAATGAACTGCTGAACCATTGAACTCTTTTATTCAATTCATAGCTAGCTATGCCTTTGTGGAAATTCAATTTTCATCATGGGATTCCAACTTCCACTAGTACTCATAATAAATTAGGTAATATGTCTCCAATTTGTTATTTCTAATCACCTAATTTATTATTCTAAACTCCAGCGACCCAATAATGTAAATCCTGCTAATTGTAATGTCTTCTAAAATGTAATCCCCATAATGTAATTTAAATGTAACTTAATATTCTGTAAAAATATACTTGCTATTACTTAAAATCTAATGTCTTTGCTCTCTTTCTACTTGTTTTAAAATTATGTCTCTTCTTAATGCTAAACTTCCTTCTTTAGAAAATATTATTAATTACTTAAAATGAAATGAATATACGCCAATTTTTGTTCCATCTTGACAAAAGCTTTACTCAAATAAATATTTTGCTACCTATTTTCCGACCAATGTTTGTCCGTAAATAAAATAAATAATTTCCTAGCTCTGAAGATTTTACAGCAACCTTTGTTTTGTCGAGATGAAACCATTTTATATTATTATGTGTCTTTTTTTTTATTTATACGTACACGTCGTAGTTGTGGGGAGATGCTAGATTCAAATATGAAAGTTTATTTAGTTTAAATTATTTCATTTTTAAAGAGTAAAAGGGAGGGGTTTATAAAATTATATTCATGCTAAATAATAAAAGAGAAATAGAATGTCATTAGAAATGTTAGTGGGATTTTGTATTGAAGGGAGATACGTGTCGCTCATTACAAATACTTGTAATAATAATTAATGCTTATTTTATTCTAGTTTGTCTGGTCTTGATAAATCCATATGCATTTATGTAATCTTTATAGCTCAGCACAATTATATATTTAAATGCTAAAATATTTTCTCCAGTACTCGTATTTTGCCTTGCTGGTATTTTGGCTTGATTACTTGTCTTTTGTTCTGTGTGACTGCTAGATCATAACTAGACCACATGATAATTTTACTGGCCATAATTTTCTTATCAGGATATGAAAGCCAAAAATTGGAAGTCCCAGGGTAAGCAGAGCTTAGCTAGCTAGCCTCAGCAAATCTCATTCTTTCACCTGAAATATTTTAGGTTTGCTAATGGTGCAGACTATTTTTTTTTATCTCTTGGCATCACGGGATGGGGGCAGGTGAATTGAGTCTATGCTGGTAATGTAATATTGAATGCTGGGATTTGTTCACTTTCCTTTGTCTGAGCACATTATGGTGGATTGACCATGATCTGACTAATTTATGTATTTTAAATTTATGTATTTTAAATCTTGAAATAGTTATTTGCGAATAATTTATATTTTAAATGTGTCACTCTCTCCAACACCAGTTCCTATATTTTGAGTTAATCATTTCTCACTTAAATCAGAATAAAGTTATGTTTAAAATAGCTCTTTAAAATATCCATTCCAATATCTCAGACTTGGGTGGGCATCTTCCATAAATTGCTAATCTTGACATTTGTTATATTGGTAAACTATACCACTCTCTCGCCAGAAGCATAATAAATAACAGAATAGAAATTTGTGTTAAATAGTTTATGAATTCAAATCAGAGACATTAGATAAATTATAAAATGTTTTATTATATATATGTAAATTTAAGCTATCTGTGGTTTGTCTCTATTTATTCATTCTAAAATTATATATTTTCTAATTAATTATTGTGCTGCTATCTTATGACTCAAGGTCACACACATACCATTTTATATTTAAATAGATAGTCTAATTAAAGTTAATAATTAGAGTTAGACATACGAACTAGTTGAGACCCATGCTCCTCCGTTGATGCTAATGGGCCGGAGTGTGGAAAAGATTAATTGCTTGCCTTGATAATGTTGTTAATTAGTTTGCAGATATATAAACAAGGCAGAATCCATAAGTATTGTTTATCTTTGATCTCATGTATGGTTGGATTCAAGGTACTTTTACCCAGGCTGTGAATTGTGTTGAGTTAACATACAATTTCAATGGGTACAGGGATTTTTTTCTCCTCACTGGATTCTGGTGCAGTTGAATCTATGTCAGTTTATTTTATGATTTAGTATACAAAAATGTAGGCTAAGATCAGGGTGCATAGAACTTGCATACAGTTGGATTTGAGGTACTTTTATTCAGGCTGTGAATCACGTTGAGTTAACACACAATTTTGACCAGTACAGGGATTTCTTTTCTTCCTCAGATTCTGGTGAAAACTGCACTCAAAATATATTTGTATTTTTTTAGTAACCTGACAGGATAGGTGAGGACCTTCAAACTGGGAATTTCATGTCAAGTGGTCTGATGTAGTGGACATTCCACTTCAATGACAGCAATTTTTAGAATAACAACAGATAAGTGAAGACCCTTAAACTTGGAATTGCATGTCAAGCAGTCTGATGTAGTGGACATTGTGCCTCAATGACAGAAATTTCTAGAGTAACTACAAATAAATGAAGTCCCATTTGCCGAGTTAAAAATGATATGCTTATAACAAAATGCATTATAAAACAAATGTGCTTGAAATATATTGCAACGGGCACACGACGATCGAAGGCTACACTTCCCTTTTATGTGTACATAATGGGGAATTCTATAATTCAAAATCGTCCACTTTCCGTTACCACAAGCAGAGAGAAATACGAAAATAGATGAGTCTATCTCCGTATTTGACCGAACCTGTATGCTATACGGATATAACTCCAGGTTATGTTTCCCGATCAACTTTCTCCTGACTGCTGTAAGATTTGACAGAGTTATAGCGCTTGGATGATTTATAAATTTAATGGAATCAAACACTGCACCACCAAATTTCACGTGTTAATTCAATAATAAAAAAAAAATGAATAATAGTTTTCCCACACTAAGACTAGACTATCCTTTTTTGAATGTGGTGAAGAACGAGACAAGACAGATATAAATAGAAAAAAAATATATTTAATAGAATAAATCAATCATAAAAAACAAATGTATAAAACACATTTACATTAAATAAAACAGATTATGATCTATAGTGCTACAAGAAAAGGAACACATAAAAAACTCTTATAAATGATGGTACATTTATAAATTGTCATTCTGGGTATTTATAAAAAAAAAATTCAAGAATGTCTTTATCATTCACAAAATGCATGTGGCCATTGTCTAAATAAATGATGTGCACATTGAAATATATAAAAAAATAGTATGTATCTTTACCTAGGTTTTAGTCTCTGAATTTATCCGACGTCCTGCCAACTGTCACATGGATTTCTCCACTTCTTTAGGAGGGACGGTCACTCGTAGGTTAGATTTGGTTGTGTATAGCTTCTCAGTGTTAAGGCATCATGGATGAGGTATCAAGGACAAGGCAACCAAATGAATCCATCGGCAGGTGCTATGATGGTGATTATTACATATTGACAAGAACCATTAGTACAGTAAGTCCGGATCAACCAGCGATCACGATGGTCTTAGCCAGTCATTCTAGATGAAGCACCGATGTTAAAAGTCATATTTGCTAACTATATCAGTTGATTATCGGAGCTGTGTTTTACCACCCTCTCAACATGAAGTCTCTAGCTCTAATCTCCACTGAAAAACTTTTTTTTAATTAAAAAATTCCACCAGCCTTTGTCCTTCTGATCCTTTGTTTTCACTTTCATTCACACCTTCTTTCTTACTATGACTTCGGCCATATGTAAATTTGTTTTACCCAATCTAGTAGCACTATGTACATTTATTTATTTCAATATTTTTTAATTTAATTACACAGATTTTAATGCATGTTTTTCTCTCTTTTTTTATTATTTAAGTTTGGACAAGCATTTATTATTGCTGTCTATATCCTGCTTCAAATACACTCCATACACGCATTTCGTTTATCGTCAAATGTGTACTTTAAAACCCAGATCCTTATCTTTTGATCATGTTTAACTTTCTCTGTTTTGCGCACTATTTAAGGTTTTTTATTTCTTTTAAACTTTACTTTCTTTCAAAATCGGATTTTAACTTGCATTTTATTTATATTTCTTTATCACTTTATTTTTTAACATACATTTCCAATATCTCTAATTTAATATTTTAATTTCACCAAAACCCGAACTTTGGAGGGTAAAAGATAAGAATCTTTTGATTCTAATTCCCTCTCTTTTTTTAATTAGTTAAAACATTTTTTTGTTCTGTAAATTTTTCCAAGCTCGCTTTTCTTTTTTTTCTGCCAAACATAATATTTAATATTCTCTGAATGTTTAATATTTATATGTGTGACCACAGTATGTGCGATCATCACATTACACCATTCCCCCCCCCTTTAAAAATTTTTTTGTAAAAAAAATTTTTAAATTTTTGCATCGAATGCTAGATGCTCCCAACTACTGTTCAAACCTTTTAGATTTATGCATTCCTAACATGATTTAGTAATGAGGTTAATCTCTAGAGAGGCGACCAGGTAAATTACATCCTTTTTCTTGATGATCCAACCAGCATTGCCAAACCAATTTAATCTTGTCATAGCATTACATGCATTTTATTCCTGCCTCATACTTGTATATACAGGTTCGGATCCACAGGATATCTCTGTGACCTGATTAAACCTGTTCATACATCACATCCTACAAATGATAAACCCCTAAGTGCCAACTCTGGTCACTATTACCGAGGTGGGTTGGGAGGCTGGCATTTTTTCGTCCAACTCATCCATAAGCTCAGTATATTTTCTGATAGCTCTTAATTTATACAAGGGTTCTTTCCCCCTTTAGACTGATCTCTGAACCATTGACTCGTGATATCTGTCCAATATCTAACTGGAAATCTTAATCCAGTGAGTCATTATGAGAATGGGACCTCTGTCCCTGTGTTCTCTGTACGATAAGATTTGGTGCACCGCAGAACATACATGAATGAATAACGAAGAAGGCATCACCCAATACTGTTCAGATCTATCTACCAATATCTAAACCTACATGACTTCAGCCTCTATCTATGAACTCACACTATTATTTATCATATCCTTTCTTATTTTATCATAATGTACATCGCTTTTTCCACTTATTGGCTCATCATTTCTTTCTGCTATCTGGATCAATATTACAGTCCAGTCTCCATGACTCGTAGTCCATTCCCATTTCCAATCTTGTTATCAGTAAATCCTTCCTTTATCTGTGACTGCCTTGTCTTCCTCTATTGACATCACCTCTGCCTCCTCTGGGATGCCGGGTTTGCTCCCTAAGCTCATGGCCCTCTTTCCTGTCATATGGACACTTACCTTCTGTCTACCATCTCTGTCGTCCAGTTTCCTGCCTCCTCGGGTTCCACCCATAGAATATCCCTGGTTTTCTTGCTATCATCCTTCCCCAAGATCCCATCCATTCTTTACTATCAGTGATTCTTTTAGAGGTGGTCCAGATTGCCATCCCTCTTCCTTTTGGTTGTCCCTGGTGGTGTCCAATGCACTCAGCAATACAGCCACCCGGTCCACTGTCTTCCTCTCTGAACTGATTAGAGTTCGTTCTATATCCTTTGGAAACCTGGGCCTAATTATCCAGAGTATCTATGTCTCAGATAATGGCTTTGCAGTCATCATTCGTAACTTAGCCACTTGACAATGGAAGAATGTTATAAATGATTCCTTTAGTCTCCATTTATCCTGTTTTATCCGATGCAACACATCTTCTTGGAGTTCCTCACTCCAATAACTGGTCTTCAATGCGTTATGATATCCTGCAAATGTGATGGGTTTCTGGAACAGTGAGTTCCACCAGACTTGAGATTCGCCCTGCAAATGGCTGCAGGCGACTGCTATCTTGGCCTTCTCACTCATTCTACCGAATTTGAAGTACCGTTCCAGGCTGTTCAAATGCTCCATCAGGCTTTCTCCAGGGTTTCCAGCGAAGACTTGGATCTTCAGAAATTGGTGGAAGCCCACAGGATAATCCATGCAATTTCCAGATCCCAGCATTCTACATTCTCCACTGGTTTTTGATCCTATGCCCTCTATGCTGGCATTGGTGCTGCTATTGGCTGACCTCCTTATACTCTCTTCAACTTTTGTATTTAACCCTGCTACTACCTTTGCCACCTGACTTAAATTCTCCTGTATGCTCATCATCATCATTCTATGATCCTCCACTCTGACTATTTCCACCTCTTCATCTAACTGTCTTATCTCCCTTTCTGGTCACCCTATGTTCTTCTCCCAATCAAATTCTGCTGATTCTCTACCTCTATCCTCAACTATTTCACATTCCTCATATGCACATGGTCCCATACTCCTTTGTTCATCCATCTTAATCTCTTGGTGAAATCCATTCCATGTGTCATTAGCCTTTGATTGCCATATGACCTCATTTCTTATTTCTTCCCTGACTTCAGCCCATCTTTTCTGGTGGCCTATCTCTACCTTTACCATCCATTCTTCTATCCTTCTTTCTTGTCTGTCCACGAATTCTTTCATGAACTGCTCTTGCTCTGCCCTCATTTTCTTTAACATATCCATGATATTACTATAAGCTATTGTATCCTTTACTTTCATCTATTTCCTTCTTTTACTTG
Organism: Epiperipatus broadwayi; assembly: GCA_028023455.1. Classification (NCBI taxonomy): domain Eukaryota; kingdom Metazoa; phylum Onychophora; class Udeonychophora; order Euonychophora; family Peripatidae; genus Epiperipatus; species Epiperipatus broadwayi. The sequence goes on along the minus strand of JAQFVV010012646.1, from coordinate 486,071 downwards.
CTTTTCTTGAAGTTCCATTTTGGCTTGAGCCCTTGTACGTATAAATATGATTTTTTATTTAACCCTTCTTTATATCTGGAATGATTATTACTACTATTGACCTCTTCTGACTCGACTTATACCCAACTTCTTTCGACTGACTTTATGATTTCACTTTGATTAACTTTAGTATCTGTATTATTTATCGATTAGCATTCAGATCGCTAGCCAACCCAAACATCCGCACTTTGGTTCATCCTCTTGTTCGCCTGCCTTAGATTCGCCTGACTGCCTGTCCACCTTGATGATTGTCCTCTATTTTTCCACTCATCTACCTCTGACCCCTATACCTCAATTAAATGATGCACATATATATTCTTTTAAATTTAACTTACTTAAATACTATACTCGTTCCTCTGTTAATGATATACATTATAAATTCGTTTTTTTTGAGTGTATCTCCCACATTACCCTTCCGATATATATTTTTTCTACTCCTACATGTATAAAATTCGGCCACTTAAGGTTACGGCTGTTTTAAGCAAGATCATACACACATATATATATATATTTTCTTACACCTGCGACTATTCTAGAATCACATATATATATTTTTTTTCACTTAACTAAAAGATGCGACAAAACTTATAGTTTCTTCAATTTAACTTATACATGCGAATTCCTTTTATCATTAAATATTTTATTTTCCACTTAACTAGGACACGTGATTATTAATTCACACATATATCTTTCATCATCTAACTTAGTTTCGACTATTTTAATCATTTAACCTTTGTACCTACATATTACTGAAACTGTTTCACTATTTCTAACTTAACTATTTTTTTTTTGTTTTCATTAATTAATTACATCCGGATAATCTATTCTTTAACTTTACTGGGCTATGCAACTATTTTTTTTCTATTATTTAGCGTAAACTTTCATGAAACTTTGTGTTATTCTCTTTCTTTTTTTTTTTGAAATGATTTATATTACATTACAGCAATCATTTGATATAATCAGTTCTTTGTTCGTTACAACTTGTCTCAATATTCTGTCTCTGATGATATCCCTCACTACGCATTTCAAAACTTTCGTAATACTAACAAAAAAAATTTGCCCCCCTCTTTCTATTCTTTGTACACATTTGATGTGAAACGCTCATATAAAGTATCATAAAATAAAACTTATCCCCTTCATCTTTGCTTCTCACCACTTTAACTTACAACGCTAATTTTATATGTTTGAAAACACATATATTAAAACAATTTTTATTTTAGGAAATATTTATCTTATAAAATTATTTAACACGTGATCACTAATTGCACAGCAATTTCAGATCCCGGACTGGCCTCCAAAATATGCAATGGGCACACAATGATCGAAGGCTACACTTTCCTTTTATGTGTACATAATGGGGAATTCTATAATTCAAAATCGTCCACTTTCCATTACTGCAAGCAGAGAGAAATACGAAAATAGACGAGTCTGTCTCCGTATTTGACCAAACCTGTATGCTATACGGATATAACCCCAGGTTATGTTTCCCGATCAACTTTCTCCCAACTGCTGTAAGATTTGACAGAGTTATAGCACTTGGATGATTTATAAATTTAATGGAATCAAACACTACACCATCAAATTTCATGTGTTACTTCAATAATCAAAAAAAATGAATAATAGTTTTCCCACACTAAGACTAGACTATCCTTTTTTGAATGTGGCGAAGAACGAGACAAGACAGATTTAAATAGAAAAAATATATATTTAATAGAATAAATCAATCATAAAAAACAAATTTATAAAACACATTTACATTAAATAAAACAGATTATGATCTATAGTGCTACAAGAAAAGGAACACATAAAAAGCTCTTATAAATGATGGTACATTTATAAATCGCCATTCTGGGTATTTATAAAAAAAAAAAAATTCAAGAATGTCTTTATCATTCACAAAATGCATATGGCCATTATCTAAATAAACAATGTGCACATTGAAATATATAAAAAAATTGTATGTATATTTACCTTTATCCGACGTCCTGCCAACCGTCACATGGATTTCTCCACTTCTTTAGGAGGAACGGTCACTCATAGGTTAGATTTGGTTGTGTATAGCTTCTCAGTGTTAAGGCATCATGGACGAGGCATCAAGGACAAGGCAACCAAATGAATCCATCAGCAGGCGCTACAATGGCGATTATTACATATTGACAAGAACCATTAGTACAGTAAGTCCGGATCGACCAGCGATTACGATGGCCTTAGCCAGCCATTCTAGATGAAGCACCAATGTTAAAAGTCATATTTGCTAACTATATCAGTTGATTATCGGAGCTGTGTTTTACCACCCTCTCAACACAAAGTCTCTAGCTCTAATCTCCACTGAAAAACTTTTTTTTTAATTAAAAAATTTCACCAGCCTTTGTCCTTCCGATCCTTTGTTTTCACTTTCATTCACACCTTCTTTCTTACTATGCCTTCGGCCATATGTAAATTTGTTTTACCCAATCTAGTAGCACTATGTACATTTATTTATTTCAATATTTTTTAATTTAATTACACAGATTTTAATGCTTGTTTTTCTCTCTTTTTTTTTATTTAAGTTTGGACAAGCATTTATTATTGCTGTCTATATCCTGCTTCAAATACACTCCATACACACATTTTGTTTATCATCAAATATGTACTTTAAAACCCAGATCCTTATCTTTTGATCATGTTTAACTTTCTCTGTTTTGCACGCTATTTAAGGTTTTTTATTTCTTTTAAACTTTACTTTCTTTCAAAATCGGATTTTAACTTGCATTTTATTTATATTTCTTTATCCCTTTATTTTTAACATACATTTCCAATATCTCTAATTTTATATTTTAATTTCACCAAAACCCGAACTTTGGAGGGTAAAAGATAAGAATCTTTTGATTCTAATTCCCTCTCTTTTTTTAATTAGTTGAAACATTTCTTTGTTCTGTAAATTTTTCCAAGCTCGCTTTTCTTTTTTTTCTGCCAAACATAATATTTAATATTCTCTG